>JADRCD010228203.1:19715-51613 GCA_019843815.1 Montemys delectorum | reverse complement strand
CACGTAATTCTCTTGCTAGTACAGTGAGCACATTACTTTCCTAGCTCACTCATACTTTTGTTAAAATCTTCAGTTGCTAGATAATTTATATATTGTTCAATAGCTTAACATAAAACCTAACAGTCATTTATTTAGTGTTAGTATTAACTTTATATACTATGAAAGCAGAAATGAGATTATGGACTGCCAGGCAGTAGTGGCACATGCCTTTTAATCCCAGCACTTGGGAGGCAGAGGCAGGCAGATTTCTGAGTTCGAGGCCAGCCTGGTCTACAGAGTTCCAGGACAGCAGGGGCTACATAGAGGAACCTTGTCTTAAAAAACCAAAAAAAAAAAAAAAAAAAAAAGAGATGTTGTGCTAGATAGGTGTTGTGTTAACTTGACACAGCTAGAGCCACCTGAGAGGAGGGAGCCCCAATTAAGAAAATGCCCCTGCAAGATCTGGCTGTAGGCAAGCCTATAGGGCATTTTTTTTTTAATTGGTGATTGATTTGGGAGAGTCCAGCCCATTGTGGGTAGTATCACTGCCAGGCAGGCTGTCCTGGGTTCTATAATAAAGCAGCTTGCTCCGCTGAGCAAGCCACGAGGAGCAATCCAGTGAACAGCATTCCTAGTGGTCTCTGTATTGGCTCCTGCCTCCAGGTTCCTGCAGTCTGAGTCCCTGCCTTGGCTTCTTCCATGAGTGGACTGTGACTAGGGATGTGTAAGACTAATGAACCGTTTCCTTCCCAAGTTGTTTTTGGCCACGGTGTTTCCTCACAGCAATAGTGACCCTCACGACTGCAGATGTCATGCACTTAAGGAATGCCACAATCATATTTTTCTGCCTGGGAAAAATGGGCAGAGAATGTGCACGTGAGGAGCACTGAGGTGTTTGCCAGGCAGTGACAGCCACAGGAGACCCTTTATCAGAGGATTTCTATTTTCCAAGGTTTTCCAAATCTGAGAAGAGGATGCCACATTTGGGGAAAAGGTGGACAGCATCTGTGGCCGTAACAGAGGGTGCACTGGCCTGATGTGGAAAAAAAGGGCATCTTAAGAAGGCCCAAGGGTGGCCCTGTGAGGGGACTTTCAGGCACCGGAGTAACTGAAAGAGTCGGTTTTCTGCTTTGCAGCATGTATTGTTCCAAGAGGATGCCTTGGAAACAGTGGGAAGGTTGGCGCTAAGCATGGATGAACAGGGGTAGGCAGACCTCAGGGAAGAGATGATGAAGTCTGAACGGAAGTAAAACCAGCAGTGTGTGTGTGTGGGTGGGGGGCACTAGGGAGAAACAAATATTGTAGTGACGACAGATGTGAAGTGGGCAAATGGATGAAACAACTGGGTAGAGAAGAATATCATGGCTTGAGGTGATTGAAGGGGCTACTAAAAGCAAACACACACATACAAACACACAAATGCACACTTACAAATGCTTACACACTCACACGTGAACACACACAAACACACACACATTCAAATACACATAAATGCACACTTACAAATGCTTACACACTCACACATGAACACACACAAACACACACATACAAACACACAAATGCACACTTACAAATGCTTACACACTCACACGTGAACACACACAAACACACACATTCAAATACACATAAATGCACACTTACAAACACACATACTCACAGATACACCCCTGAACACACACAAACACACACTCACAAGCATACACACACACAGAAACACATACTCACAAACACACACATACACACACACACACACACACACACACACACACCTCCAGATGTTCTCTTCTTAAGTTCCTGTTCTAACTTGAAAAGTCAGTGATACTCTCTTTGACACAACCATGGACCCAGTTCATAAGACCCAACGAGAAAATTTTTTTTGTCTTGTACTTGGGGACTTTCCAATGGACAGGAGAAGAATTACACATTAAGTATATTCTCCATACTGTCAAGGCCCAGATTGGTTTCCAGTGTCATAAATCATCATAATTAACAACCTTTCAACTCAATGGATCCCAAAGCACTTTCCAAATTATGCAACTTTGGAGGTGAATTGCCTCAGCTGCCCAACAGCTGTCAGCAGCAGTCTGCAAAGGGGACAGAGCAAGAGAGATCATGTGGAATCTCCGTGGAACTCCTTGTAGCGCATGAGTTTGTGGAATGCAATTCCTCAAAATGGAACTTGGCTAAGAGCAGAGTCTCATCCCCTCTTGGTAGAAGTGCAGTAAAGCCATTCTTATCCCTAAATGGTCAACAGATTTCTTTTACTTACAAAAGACATTTGTGAACAGAATCAATAGCAGTCCTATGCCCTGGAAAATAGGTTGTGTATTTCAAATTGCATTGCTTATTTCGATAATGACTTCTGTAATACCTGACTCTGAGGGTAGTTTAAGGCAGAACATCCGTTACTTTTTCATACATAAATAGATTAATAAACTATGAAACAGAACTCAGTCAGATTGTCTGGAATGTTACAAATCTCCTCTGCTAACATTTTCTTTTTTAGGGGATCTTAAATTTGATCATTTGGAAGGGTCACTTTTACAACCGAATAAAACCTGACTTATTGCTCTTTCTGTTACTACAAGCCCATTTGGTTTATAGTAAATTCTCTTTTATAACTTACAAGTCCTGTGTTTTCCACATAGAAAGTGCGCAAGTGCAGGAGATTTGCGAGTTATAAAGTTTACGTAGGACGTATGCGGAGCTCCGAAAGTATTTATTAAAGCTTTATGATAAATATAAGTATGCTATCTTCTTAAAACTGTGTGTGTGAGAGAGACAGACAGACAGAGAGACAGAGGGACAGAGGGACAGAGGGAGGCAGAGACAGAGACAGGGCTATGCAAGTGTCCATGGAAGCCAGAAGAAGGGTTGGGATTCCCTGGACCTGGAAGTACAGGTTCTTGTGAAGTTCTCAGTGTGGGTGTGGGGAGCAGGACTGAGGTCCATTGGAAGAACAGCTGATTCTCTTAACCACTGAGCCCTCTCTCCAGGCACCAAAAGAGCTATCTCATGATGCATAAGGCGATATTAAAATCCTCTTAAGATGTAAAACACAGTCAGTCGTGTGTGCTGTGGACCAGCTGAGGGAGGACCGGCCCTAGACAGTGTCTCACTAGTCTCTCCCATCGCCACCTGCTGCTCTTCATCTGTTCTATCTGTGTCTGGTATGGAGGGGACATTAGGGAATAATTTCATGGAGCCCTGCCATGAAGAGTCCTTCAGGATGCAATGGGATGACACGCATGTTTGTGACGTGACATGCTGATAGTGAGGAGGCACCGGTGATGAGAGGGCTTTTATAGCTATATATCAGGATAGGCAGAAACTATCGCCACTGGTCCAAGAAGAAGAAACTCAAGATCACCACAGTATAGTTGACATAAACTGTTTTACTATCCCCACTGTAAAGGGGTAAGTAAGGTCTCAGTTCCTTTTCCATCAGTTCAATAATATAAGCACTCTGGGTTATTCTTTGTGGACTTGACATTCAGATAATAACTTTACGTGATACAAAATAAAGTAAGATAAGAACTGTAGTTTTAAAACTTTGGCCTATACTGAGATTTTTGAATAGTCTAGCTAGATCTCTGAAGACACTGAAAATCAGTGTCCAGAGCTGTTCCCTGCTCAAACTCACATAAGGCCACAACAAACTTTTAAAATCTGATAACCTTCTAAGTTAATTTCTCATAGTCAAGAGCTTGGACCTTTTTTTTCCCCCCACAAAGATTCACAATTAGACTACCTTTTAGCTCACTCTGTATTTAGGGCTAGTCTTGAACTCCAGATCCTCCTGAGTTTATGACTCAAACTCTGGGACTACAGGCATGTAATACCATGCCCAGCCTAGGGCTTAGACTTTGAAGGACAATAATATTTTATTTATTCCTAATTTCTTATTAATATATTAGTTAATCTTAATTTTGTACACTTATAAGGCAGTATCTGGGAGCAAGTTAGCCCCATGCACCCCTGTAACCACAGCACCTTCAGTCTGCTGTGGAGAGGACTAAGCAAGAAGGGAATCGTTCATCAGAGCAGAGGGGAAAACGGAAGCAGGTAGGAGAACTCTTCCAGAGAGGGTGATGTGTTTCCTTTAGGAAAACCTGCAGAAGAACAAAACAAGCAAGGGGAAGGAGTTGAAATGGAAAGAACAGGGTGTTCCAAGTAGAGATGCTGGCAGGAACAAGGGCAGGGTGAAACAGGAGCCAGGCACTGGGGCCCTGAGTTCAGGGAGAACTGTAGCAGGGGAGAGGTAGGGAACCATAGAGCATGCTGGGGCCAGGCCTCAACTACTCTGAGGCTGAGGAGCTTGAGCTGTATCCAAACACACTTCCTGAGAGGGAAAACATGATATGCACGTGTGCCTCCAATCACACCAATTTATATTTACAGAAAATTATAGACCGCTACCAGAAACGGACTTTTGACAGAAACTACACTGCAGTTGACACCTTCCATAGCTTGTGACATGGGCATGCTACCGGATTGGATGACAGCATGGTCACTCTGCAGATTACGAAACCAGAGACCAGGCAAACAGTCACCACATCACATGGGCGGTAAGTGTTGGGATCTGTAATCAGACCCAGACCTGTCCCAATTTTCCTATGCTATAAGAGGCAGCAGAAGAAAGCCCTGTCACCACCTTCCTCAGAGAAAAGGAGCTTCATCCCTGAAAGCTACTGAATTAGATTTTACTGCCTTTTATAGGGGTACATGTAATCTTTATGGAAAACAGACTGACACTCTACTGCTTGCTGTAACATGTTAATTTCTCTATTACCTGTACTCTCTAGGCAGCTAACCAAGCTAACAGGGCATGAATGGATTATCTTTGTCCCTGAATAGATTTTTAGCACCATGTGGCCAAATATGCAGAACAGGGAGTCTGCGTCTATTCAGAGAGCAATAGATTTGTGCCCTATCAGGACTCTGTCACTCAGAGTACAACTTCAGACTTCAGGAATAATCCAGAGAGCACACACAGGGCTGCAGGTAGTGGTGGAAATAGGGATTTAGATCAGGGCATGCTACACTCTTCCTCCAACACCATAAGATTTCAGGTTTACAGCACAGCACATATACTCTGGACAGAGACTTTATCTCTGGCTAAGGGGGAGTGTTCTTGTGGCGAGCATGCTTTGTTCGCAGGAATCATTAATAGTTTATTAAACTTGGTCTTTATTATACACAAAATAAAGGATGCAAGATTACCTGGGAGCCATATGTGTCACCTGATGCTAGGGCCCAATCACACCTAATTTCAGTGGCTGAAGAAAAAGAGGCAAGCAATTAAGGGAGAGCTTGGCTAGCTTCTGTCCCACCAAGGACGGAAACCTGCACAGCTGGAGACAATTCTAAGCAAATTGATCAGAATTCCGTTACCTTAACTAGAGTCTGGCTAACAAGTCAATACTCATGAGTTTCTATAATCAGGGAGCAACTATTAAGAACCCAGGAAGGAGAGTCACATTGAATGTCTCAAGAGCTTGAAACTAGATCATTTTAAGGAGCTGGGACACCTGTCAGCTTGGGATACGGCAGACCGATTTTTATGAATAATGTAATTTGCTAGGCAACAATACATTTTATATAAAATTGGGAGCATTAAACAATTGAATAAGATTGCTTATTAAACAAATTGATAAACTGTACAAAAATGGGAAGTAGACGGTGTTTGACAGCATTAGTCCCAATGGTATCCTGTCTGGTTAAAGTTCTGCCTTTCATACTTTGCTTTTTTCTTTTGCTTCTGTGTTTATTTATCAAATGAGAAGTCAGAAGTTTCCCCAGAGTCCCATGTGGGGTCGCTTTACAAATACAGTGCTGCTTGTCTATTGTTTTACCTTGACGACCACATCTCTAAGCATCGTTCTCTGTGACAGCTCAGCTACCTTAAGAATGTTCTTCAGCAATAAATATGGTAATTCCGAAGGATTCTAAGCATATTAAATGTTTTGAGGAGTAAATGAAAACTCTGTAACATATTTTAAATAGTAATAATCTAGATCTAGTTCCCCTTCCAAGCCCATCAACATCACAATTACCTTTGCAGCTGCAAAGCACAGATCACTGGGAACACAATTGCTGATCCAACTGAATGGGCTATCTAGTTCATCTTCCACTCCGTGGAGTAAGACAGCACCAACAGTGCAAACGCATCAACACTGGAAACAACCATCTCGGATTCATTTCCGCCTCTCAGCCAAAGTGAGTTCACTTGCTTTGGGGGTTCGACAGAGTTTCTTAAATATACCATTGGTATTTAGGAAAAGAAACTATAACAAGCAGACATACCTGTGTAGTGCCCTGTGGTCTGTTCACACTTCATGTGAAACTGTAAAGTGACAGGTATTAAAGTGTCGGTGTAATTTCTGTGCATTATGCAATAGTGAAATAATTGTAGTTCCTAGCATTATGTACTTGGACTCAGCTTCTTTACAACTCCCCAAATGCACATATTCTGCAAAATATGCTGTTTCCACAAAATTATGAAGTTAAAAAATGGAAGTCTATCTTTACATAAAATTGTAAATTCATTTTGTCTTCCTTATGTGTGCTTAGGATATGGTCGCAGTATCCTTTGTGGGTTACTATTATGTATTTGGTACAGTACATGACATTTTGGATTAAAAAATCATTATGCTAAAATTTCCAAGGTAAATACACAGCTAACCACACTCAGGTTTAAACATATATATTAAAAAACCATACAGGAAATACTCCTAAATTTTTACATGGAAACCAAATATACTGAATTTGAATATAATGAATATCATAAACATGAAATGGGATCAAATTGTTTCCATACACTGAAATAGGAAAATTGTAAATCTGCTAAAACATATATCCCTAGTAATAAATTGTGACTTTCCTATTGGAAAAAAAAACCACATACACACACACACACACACACACACACACACACACACACACACACGAGTGTTTGGAAAGCAGTTGTGCCATAACATTATCTCAACAACCAAACCAGAGTAGTACTGTGAATTGACAATAAAAGCAAAACAATGTATCCTCAAGGGGAAAGCAGGATAATTAAATTGTCCATTTGAAGAGTTTAGAAATAAAGTAAGAATCATATTCTACTGGATTATGCTTCCATTAAAATCTCCCTGCAACAACCCCAAAGTTGCAGACTCTGCAAAATTGCCTGGGTGAAGTCCAGTTGTTTGGACACTGCTTTTGGTTTGTCACCTGCTTACAAACGCTGGCCCTTGCTAACATGGTACTTATAAGGACAGCACTTGCTATTTTGTATCAGGATGTTCCTTTCTAGCAACTAGAAATCTTTTTGCCAGGTGCCACCTTGATTCCCTCCCCTCCAAGACGCTTGCTCCCAGCCCAGCTGAGCTGGCAGCAGTGGGTCTCCCTCCGTCAGTTCTGCTCTCCACGCTCACCACACATGCTGGAGAGGCCCTTTCCTCTGAGCACTTGGACATGTACACATGTGCTCACCCTGCTCAGCAGTTGGACATAAAGAAAAATGAGCTGCAATGGCTGGACCTGTTCTAACCTGGCTATTCTTGGTTTTGTCGGGCCAGTGACAAATACCACAGCTCTTGAATGATCTGACCTCTGGGACTTTCTTCAGCCAACACCCTATTTATTCGGAGGTCTTAGGTATCCCCTGAGACCCTCCAACAAACACTGCTGAGTTATGTGTCTAGATTGTAGTTCCACTTCAATTAGAAAGCATACCCCATATTGGTAGTTGTTTTTCCCCTTTCATACAAAAATATATTGGTGAAGATTTTTTAAACTTCAGGAAACAGTATATGGTTAAATGTTGATTTCAACTCAGAGTTGACTATTAATAGACTGACATGAGCTGTGTCCAGGCAATAAAATTGGGATATCATCCTCTCACTCATTCATTCAATTATATAATATTAACTTTTGTGATATCAGCCATACAGTATGATACCTCAGTGCCAGGCATGCAATGTGATGCCTCAGTGCCAGGTATGCAGTGTGATGCCTCAGTGCCAGGCATGCAGTGTGATGCCTCAGTCATCACACTCCCTTTGTGATACAGTACCAGATATTTCAAGTACAGGCAGAAAGGCAGTGTGAGCTTACATTTTAATGGTTGTCTTTATAAGACCCTAACACTTACAAAGGCTCATAGAGTTTTAGCTAGCACCAGAAAGGAACGGCTAATCCCCCTAGAGATGGAGAAGAGGATCCACAGATATGGTTACAGTTGAGCTGGTCCTCCAGGGAATAAAAGAACTCCCTGGCAGGAGTAATTGTAGACAATATAAATGCTGTGGAAGAATGGTTAATTGGCTGAGGTGAAATTCTGAGCCTCTCTTCTGTTTCTTGAACTAAGCTTCATAATCTTATATAAAATGAAGCGATAAAGTTCTTCATCCACGAGCTTCTTGGCTAGAATAGAGAGACTACATAGCAAAGCAGTGTAAAGCATGAATGAATCCCCACAACCTAGGGCTCAAAAGTACATGTTGGAGATGGTGCATAGTAAGCTTTGTGCTTTCCTGGGATGGGAGAAGTTTTCTATCCTTAGAGCTTTCACTGAACTCATGGTGGGGAAAGTTGCCCTTAGGTTCAGGCAATAAAGGAGTGCACCCTATACAGAAATTTTTAAAAATATATTTATTCATTTTGTATGTATGTGTGTGTGTGGGGGGGGGCTGTAAATGTAGAGGTCAGTGGATGACTTGTGGGAGTCAGGAGACTGAGCTCAGCCCAAGTGCCCTAACCTTTTGAGCCCTAGCCATTTCCCAAGACCTGTACAGAATGTAAAAGAACATATTGGCTTTCTTTTATATCACCATATTTTAAAATAATCAGCGATACAATTTGATCCTCGTTACTGGACTAGGCACCCTTTGGCATTCCGTGGCTCAGGAGTTTGTTTTGTGAAGTCAGAGGATTAACTAGCATCTAGAAGCTAGTTCCTTGTTTAGTGCTCCCTGACTCTTAGGCATGGGTCACTTGAGGAACAGGAAGTGAGCTCCAGGAACAGACAAACAAACATAGTTTGAGTGGGACCAAAGAGTGGAAACAGTGTTAAGACACCAAGGAAAATAGGTTTTAAAAAATGCATGGCTAGCTATAACTTCTGAAGAGGAATCCAGATAACACTGGCTGTTAAGAGGAAAGTAAGGATGTGAGACTTTAAAATGGAAGGAAGGGGCTTAAACAATGTACCTGCTTTGTGTGTAGCTGGGTCACCATTGGTGGGTCAAGTGCTTTTCACAAATTATTGGTCTTCATAACAGGCAGACTGAAAGAGTACCTGAGCGGTGGGTGTCAGAAATCTGGGCTTTAGCCAGTCTTTCAGGTCAGTGACACTGGGGATGACAGGCATCCTAATCTGTGGATCAAATCATGCCTTCTGAATCAGTCGGATGCCTTGCTGGGGCTCATGGTGTTTCTCATACGCTATTTGTGTCTCATTTAGGCCAATGGACTAATTCCTTTGTTTAACTCAGTGGTTCTCAATAGGAGGACAGGGTGCTTTTGTGTCCTGAATATTTGGCACAGTCTAGAGATGGTTTTGCCTGCGAAGTTGGTATGACTGGCATCTAGTAAGGACATCAGTGGACACTGGTAAAGCATTCCGCACCACCCAAGACAGATCCTGAAACAAAGGGCTGTCCATCCCAAAGTATCAATAGAGCTGGGATTGGGAAAGCCTGGCTAACCTCACAAGGAAGGAGGCTTCGTTAGGATCCCCATTAAGCTGGGTGGAGGGAAAACAGGGAGGACAAGTCAGCACCCATCTGGTGTCTTTGAATACAAATCCACACTACTGTGGTAAGGAATGTTTACTGATTGGTGACTCCCTCTGTTTGCTGTTGGTCCGAAAAGGAAGTAAGAGCTTTATGACCCTAACCAGGAACTGCTGGCTTTGTTTGCTCTCCCTCTCCAGCTTGTCTTTCTGTAGGTTGTTTCTAGCCTCACTTCAGTGTTTGATTCTGAAGCTGTCTGGATCTTAGTGCTTAGTCCTACCTTCTCAGACATGGTTTGCAAGAGCAAGTATGGAGGGGGGAGTATGTGTGTGTGTGTGTGTGTGTGTGTGTGTGTGTGTGTGTACGTGTCATATGTATGTGTGTACATGCACACACTCATTCGCAAACGTGCCTCTGTGCATGGCTGTGTGCCTGTATTGCTGGTTTTGTTAGCTGGGGCGACAATCTTTCTGCAGTGCTAAAGTGGAAGTACCCAGGAATGCTGGTTGTATCTCTCATCCACTATTACCTCACTGACTGAGAGCCACCCTGGAGGGGAGCTTGGAGCTTAGTAGGGCAGGGAGTCAGGCACATGGGTGAGTGATGTTCGGAAGTCTCTGTAGCCCATACTCTGGTACATAGCTATTCCAGTGGCAGTAACAAGAGAAGGCTATTGAGCAAGAGGATTTTTCTAGAAATAACAAGGTTTGCATATGGGATAGAGGGACATGGAAGATACAGACCTACATGCTTACCCCATGCAGAAAACGTGGAAAGAGATGGAAAGAACAAAGCAGTGTCACAACTACTACAGGAATTTGGCTTGTTGGCTCTCCATGTAATCTGGGGCAGCTTTACTACCATGTTTACCAAGGAAGCGCACTACCAGTGCACAAAGACTTATTTTATCATCATCATCATCATCATCATCATCATCATCATCATCATCATTAATTTATATCCCAAATGTTGTCCCTCCCCCTTCTAAGGCCCCCCTCAGAGAACTCCTCTTCCCATTTCCCCTCTGAGCCTTTGTCTCTGAGAGGGTGTACCCCCCTGGTCGATACCCCTCCACTCTGGTGTATGAAGTTTCTGCAGGATTAGGCACATCCTCTCCCTCTGAGCTCAGACAAGGCAGTCCTCTGCTGGGGGCCTCTGACCAGCATGTGTGTGCTCTTTGGTTGGTAGCTTAGCCTCTGGGAGCTCCCAGGGGTCCAGATTAGTTGACAGTGTTGGTCTTCCTGTGGTGTTGCTATCTGATCCAGGGCCTTCAATCCTTGCCCTGACTCTTCCATAGGGGTCTCTGACCTTCATCCAATATTTGCCTGTGGGTACCTGCATCTGTCTCGTCAGCTGCTGGTAGAGTCTGTCAGAGAACAGCCATGCTAGGCTCCTATCTGTAAGCACAACATAGCATCACTAATAGAGTCAAGGGATTGGTGCTTGCCCAGGAGGTGTGTCTCCAGTTGGGCCAGGAACTGCTTAGCCATTCCTTCAGTCTCTGCTCCATCTTTGTCCTTGAATTTCTTTTAGAGAGGACAAATTTTGAGTCAAAATTTTGTAGGTGGGTTTGTGTCCCCATCCCTCCACTGGAGGTCCTGTCTGACTACTACCCATGCTCCACTGTGCTCATAGCACTTTCCTCTTAACAGCCAGAAACTGGAAGCAACCCAAGTGTCCCTTAACCGAAGAACAGAAACAGAAAATGTGGTTTATTTATACATTGGAATACTATTCAGCTATTAAAAATAAAGATATCATGAATCTGTAGCTGCTAGGGATCAGGAATGAGGGGTAGGGGGACTCTCTAGGAAATCCTAGAGACCCGGGATAGGGGAGGGTCCCAGGAGTCAGTGTGGGTGACCTTAGCTGAAATGCCCAACAGTGGGGTTATGGGACCTGAAGGGCACGAAGACTTCTAATTCCTACTTTAATTCTCAAGCTATCAGGCCAAGTGAATGTTTGGCATCTTTTTACAGGATGCCTCTTTGCAGTCATTCCATTTCCCTGGGAATCTTTGCATATTTGTCACTGTGTAATGACTGCCGAACACAACCCCTAGCCTAACGGAATGTAGGCTTGCTTTTATTTATGAGGAAATTCTTCATAACGTCTTCTATATGCTACAACTTAGGCCTGGGGTCTGGGACTGCTTGGTTTTGGTCTCCGGTGCTTTTCATCAAAGGCAAGGGGGGGATGAGCGGCATGACAAGCAGCTAAGTGGGGACAGGGCCTTGCTGGAGCTGCTTCCTAAAGCACAGGCAGGGAGCAAGCCAGTAGCTCCGGGATGGAAAAGGCCTTTTAGGCAGCACCATGGGAGTCTATTTAAACAGGTGACCTTGCAGAGAGAGGCTCCGGCTCCCATTACCAACTGCTGGCTGGCAGGCAGGTTTGTTTTTATGAGCTCTCAAGGAGCACACAGCAGGGCCAGGCGTAAATATGGAGGGAACTTGCTGAGACCTTGTTTCTTTTCCATAAAATGGATAGAAAAGAAAACAATGAAGAGACTTTGTGAGAATTATCGCCCTCTCAGCCAATGACCAGTGAGCATCGTTCAATTAATGTTTTCCGTTGACTTTGTCTGAGGGGGGAAAAGAAGCAGAATACCAGAGATTTCTTTCAACTGTTGGGATTCCCAGGTGGAGGGAGGAGACCAGCTGCTTGTATAGAAGGCAGGTTAAGGGTCAAATGCTGCTCTGCCCGTGCCTCTGACATCACTTAACTCTCCCCAGGAGAGGGGCACTGGCGTCATTTTCTGGGCTGGCCAGCAGCAGGCCTGAAGGTGGGTCGGCAGCAGCTCAGTCTTGTTTCTCCTGGAGACCCACAGGGTCAGCAACTGTGAGGGAACATCGAAACTAAGACTCTAAGTCTTTGTTTGTATTGGCTTGAGAGAGACTTTTTTTTTTCACAATTTATGAAAACACAATGTAGCCAGAAAGTTACAATGTGAATGTGCGTTTCAAACTTTGCCTTAGTCAGAGGTTAATCGTTAGTCATTTGTGGTTGACAAGGGAGGTTATAATTTGACACCTGGCAAAAATCAAGCCGATTTCAGAGAAGTTAAGAGCTGGGAAATGAAATGGAAAAACACCCTCCATTTCCCTAGGAGGTCCCATGAAGAAGCATTTAGCAAAGCTTCTCTCCCTAGAAATCAACTCCTAGTGTTTCAGGGCGGCGCTATCTCCTCGTCACTAAGGCTGGACAAACAGCCGGACAGCCGCCTTCCCAGCTTAAGAGCCTTGTAAGAACCTGGCAAAGAATGCAGAAGTGATCTCTGGGGAGTTGAAGGAAAGAGATAAATAACTTCTTAACTTGATGTTTAAGCAAGGGGACCACCAAAACTTTTCCATGTCAGTTCTGAAAATACATGTTGAAGCCTCAGAGTCCTGGGAGAAAGGGCCTTCAGAATGACAGGGCCTCAATTCTCAAGTCCCCCAGTTAGACTCCAGATTCCCTTTTCGAGAGTTGTCTCTACATTTTCTTTTGTGTTGTGAGATGAAAATACTGAACTCTGGGTTTGTATTTTCTGAACCCTGACCTCTCACAGGTGTTCTGGCTCATTTCCTGAGAGTTATGTTTAATTTGGGAGCGTTTCATTCTCTTCTCCCATTCCCCTGCTACAGCTTGAAACCTGGAACACCCGCACACAAGACCCTGGCTATCTTCCTGTGCTGCGCAGCAAACACCCCAGTGTGCTCTATCGGAACTTGGCAAGCATCTGGACAGGGACAGTTTTCCTATACACTAGGAAATCAAAATAGAAAGCACCAGCTCATTGCCAATTCTGCAACCTGAGGATAAATTTCAGTACCATTTTTTTTTCTTATTTAACTTAATCGTTTCCCCATTTCAGTACTAAAAATAGAGTCAAATAATTTACTTAGGTTTTCAATATATATATCCAGGAAACAGAAACGTTTCAGCACCAGATATCAGCGAAATCCCAACACGTATTCCTAGATTACCTGTTCCTCACTATGAAGAGTAGAAAGCATAACTTCCATATATGATATATTTCTTACTTCAAATTGGGCTGGTGCCCTGCTTGATACTTCTGTACTCATTCTGTTTGTTTTTCCAGAAAAGGCTAACATTTTCTGATGCACAGAGATTGCTACATCATGTACTGAGCTATCTAAAATTGTTATCAGGGGTACAAGAAGCCCATTCCACCTGGCAGCATCTATTTTTTTTTTTAAAGTAAACAAAAACTGGCTTCAACATTTTCTTCTGGAACGTCCTGGCTAGCTTCACCAATCCTGGTTAGCTTTCATGGTGTCAGAGGATTCTATTTACACTACTAGGGGAGAAAATTATTCCACAATCTTACAAGCTGTGAACCCTGTGTACTATAATAACTAATGGCCCGGCAGAAATGGTATGGGAGTAACATGCTACTTTCTGATTGGATTTAATAGAGAGAATTCATCCTAGAAAGTTAACTAGGGCAAAAACATATGACTGGATATGTCCAATAAGACCTACATAATTTAGTACTGTTGCTGTTCAGATGATGATGATGAGGAGGAGGAGAAGGACGAGGATGATGACAATGATGATGACGATGATGATGATGACTACATTATTTTGTTAAATGAACATAAGATTAAACCACTCCCTAAGTTCTTAACTTTACACCCTAGGTAAGGGCACCCTTTGTCCCTCACCAGAAAAGCTTGTTTTCACAATAGATGGTGATTAATACAGAGACCCAAATGATCAGTGTGAAGAAAGTAAGAGTATATGAAATGCTCAGCTCTAAGTGGCATACCTGTACCGCACTGCACCCCTCCCTCAGGGCTCATCATGGAAAAGGATATGGGACTATTGTAAGGTCCATGTAGGGGATGCCTCAATGAAGCCCTATCAGCTGGACAGGGATGATGCGTCTGTGAGTTCAGAGGAACAGTGACTGTGTGCAAAGGAAATATACAAAATCAAGTCAACCAAAATCCTAATGTGGATGGGCCAGGGACTCATAAAATTCCACCTCCACTTAAGACATTATTGGCAAATTATGGCTACTGTGGAAGGAACAGGTTCTTTTATGACTGGTGTCCATTTATAAGCTGCTATGAACATAGCTGAGGAAGTGCCCTTGTAGTGTAGTGGGACATCTTTTGGGTATATGCCCATGCTACAATCCAAAGAAACTGGGTAATAAGGAGTGACGATATGAAAATCTCACTCAAAAAGGTGAAATAAAATAGTCATCAGAGGTAGATGGAGAGAGGGAACTGGGGAGGAGAAGAATGAGGGTGGGGATCAGATGAGGCGGGTAGAAGAGGGCTGGGAGTAAGAATGAAAATCAGTTGGAGGGGTGGCATCTCTAGTATTAGCTGGAGACCTGGGATGGGAGAGTCTCCTAGGGAATTATGAAGACGACACTAGCTGAGATTTCTACCAGCTAGGGATATGAAGACTTAAATGGCCACCTCCCCTCTCATAGCCAGGATGGACTTCCAGTGGAGAGAGGGGGATATCAACCAACCAACCAAACCTTCTAGCCAAAACTTGTCCTGCCTACGACAAGATGTGCAGCGATAAAGATGGAGCAGAGATTGAGGAAACAGCCAACCAATGACTGCCTCACCTTGAATCTCATCTCATGTGAGCAAGCCAACCCCTGACAATTAATGACTCTCTGCTAGGCTTGCAGATAGGAGCCTAACATAACTGTTTCCTGAGAGGCTTCATCCAGCAGTGGATGAAAACAGATGAAGAGACCCAAGCCAAATATCAAGCAGAGCTTAGGGAGTCTTATGGAAGAGTGCAAGATAAAATTGAGTGAGCAGGAGGGATCAAGGGCACCACATCTACAGAGTCAACTAACCTGGGCCCATGATGGCTCACTGAAACAGAACCACCAACCAAAGAGCATGAAGGGATTGGACTTATACCCCCTACACATTTGTAGCAGATATACTGCTTGGTCTTCATATGAGTCCTTTGACAATTGGAGTGAGGGCTATCCCTGACTCTGTTGCCTGCCACTGGATCCCCTTCCCCTAAATGGGCATGAAATGGTCGGGTTTCAATGGGCATGTGCTTAGTCCTACTGGTACTAGATGTCTCGGGGCTGGGAGATACCCAATGAGAACTTCCCCTTTCTCTCAGAAAAGGGTATAGGGTAATGGGAGGAAGGATTTGTAAGGGTGGGACCTGAGGAGAGGGGCAGTGATGCTGAGATATAAAATAAATAAATAAACAAATTGATCAGAATATACTGTATATATACTTTTTTTCAATAAAAGAAAAGTACTGCTCCAAAGGAATGTGGATTATCTTAAATGTCAGTACCTGAAATTCACTAATTATATTACAGAGATAGAGTAGAACAAAATGACCCCATTCTACACACTGTTCCTGAGCAACCCACTTTACCTGTAGACTGTCATGCATTAAAATGGAAGAATGGGTAGATCTGCCTATGCCATTCCTGCTTTGCCAAACAGATGCCTTGCTTCGTTAAAATGGACACTGTCACTTTGCTATTCACTGGTGTTCACCTGGTGATATTAATGGTGTGAAGGCTTTTGGGAAATTTATTTCACCATATTGGTAAGTTTCTGTCATCCAGCTTCACCAATTTCTGCTTCATGTCCACTAAGTTCATGATCACTTGCCTCTGTCCTTTGACTTTGACCAGTCTTTGACAAGTAAAAAGAAAACTTTTATCCCAAGGCAGAGATAATCATTCTTACACAAGGTCCTGAGCCCTTTTCCGTGGGTGGCAAGGCTCATGCAAAGTGCCAGCCACAGGGTCCTTGCATCCCAACAGGTATGATGACTTAGGATGACATCAGAGGTGACGTGAGCCTGAACTGCTACAGTGGACTTGGCAAGAAGTCCTTATGCTAATTTTTGAGGCAACAGGTTTGAGGAACTTTCGCTAAGTTTGCAGCTCAGTACCACCAGGAACAGGCTACTCAGAAGTCCGAATGTATGTACAAGAAGACTGGATGATGGTGCCAGCATTCTGACCGGAGCTCCTCTCTATCGGTTTCCTCACTAACTTCATCTCTGCCCTTGTCTGCAACACTTGTTCTGAGTGTCCAGGAGCTCAATGTTTGCTCTACGCAGTAGCTCAAGCTACTCCTTCCAGATTTGCTATTTGTAGTAGAATAATGTCTGCTAACCTGTCTCTTTCTTTGAATGAGTGTTTGTGTTTGATCAGTGCTATCTAGGGGATTATTATGGGAGCTATTTTCATTGTGGCAGCAAAGTGTAGCATCCACTGCCACTGGAGAATGCCTGGCAGCAGACTCGGGAGGCTTTCTGAGCCCACTTGCTTCAGGAAGGCAGAGCTGAAAACATCTTGGAAAACACGCCGCATTATACTGGAAGACACCTCCAAGGCTTTGGGGGAATAGTCTCCATTCTCAGAAGTCAAACCCTGGATTATTGACTCACTTAGCTAGAGCCTAGAGTACTGAAGTAGGAATGCTGATCTCTTGTGCTCAGAACATGACCTTCCCATGTGGCCTCCTCAGAGATGATGCTGAATTACTGATGCCATCATGTCTGATAACCTAGTATTCCTTGAAGATGCATCAGAATTCTAACCAATTCAAATGTCATGATTTCAAAAGACATGTATGCAGAAATTATTTAAAATTTCAAGTTGTCTTCTTTTAGTATTTCGCAATGCTGAATTATATCTAACAAGAAGTTAGCTATAATAGGTTGAAATTTGGCAATATATTTAATTTCAGATTTCTTTTGCATTAGTGAGATATATAACCTATTAGATACCAAAGTTTCACTGGAAAAAATATTCAATAACCCTCAAATGGGAAATTTTTTCCTGCAGGAACTTGGCCCAGGACATGCAAGTTGTATCCAGCTCTATTTATCATCTTACAAACTTCTTCATTATGTTAGAACTAAATCTCAGCTGTGCCCTGACTACAAACCAAAAGCAATACAGGCTATTTTATCTACCCCAACAAGAATATTCTGGGAATTCATCAATTTTCCAAGAAAGTTAAACACTTTATAGTTTTTGGGTCAAGGTTTGTGGTTAGCATACTATATTATTAGCATCAAATTTATGTTTGTTGAAAGTAATTTAGAAATTTTATTCTTGCTTTACACAAAGGAAAGCTGTCTCCTAGGGCATCCACAGTAACCATCTTTTCCAACTGCACTAGAATTCCAATTTTTGACCTCATTAGGCTTGACTCCTACTAAACATACAACTGAAAGTCAGCTTTCCTGAGACATGGTAAAGAGACCAGATGTTGCTAGCTACAGTTTTCTCACCTAAAGCTTTCCTCTCTCTATGCATACACAGTCATATCTTTTCACACAGTAGGAAGAACCTACTAAAGCTTTTACTCCATGGCACATTTTTCTTTTCTATTGAGATAGAGTCTTGTGTAGCCAGGATGGCCTGAAACTTACTTTATCCTAAGGCTAGCCCTGAACCCCTTACCGCCCCTCCTCTACTTTCCAAGCGCTAGGATTACTGGTATGTACCAAAATGCCTAGATAACATGTGACTTTTTTTTCCTGTCACAACATTGAGAAAAGTAACTAATACTTCTATTTACTTTTTATAGTATCTACTACAATAAAATGTTATATAATTATAGTATTGAGGAAGGAAAGATTTAAAAAATACATACATCACATGCTTATATGTCTACTGTCCAGTCTCCACCCTTCCTGACTGGACTTTCCTCCCTCTTCCTTCCCTCTCCTATCATAGATTCTGCTGCCATCTCTATAAGGTTTTTAAAGCCCCCCTTTCTGTCTCATGGTAGTACCTGTGAGGCATATTCTAGGCCTTTTTAGGATGGGCACCTATGGATTGTGGAGGCCACTAAGGAGCACACATACATGATAAAATAATTTTGTTTTTAATATGAAGCAGATTTTTTTTTTGGAGTTGACCTGGATACTTTTGAATTTAAGCAAATAAAAGAGGTAAGAAGGATTTAGAATATCTTGTCAGTAGAGAAGGACTCTTCTAAGGCTAAGTAGTTGCATAATGGCTATTGTGATATTAATAGACTTAATTTAAAAAATTAGCTAAGCCAAAATTAATGAGATTACTTTACAAATATTATGTAATGTATTTAATAAAAAAAATCATATTTTTCTAAGAAGTCACTTGAAAACTAATTCCATCAGATATAATGGTTGATTGACAGGTAGATAATGCTAATAGATCTATTTAGGAACACTTTAGGGTAAGAAAGTGAGTCAATTACAATGAAAACAAAAAGAACTGGTTTGATTTTGTTTTTAAGCAGGAATTTTCTCCTTATTAATAAGACTGAAAGACAATTTTAGTCCATAGTTCCAGGAGCTCTTGAGAAAATCTGTGAGACTGGTTGCCCACAATGCATCGATCTGCTGACGTCTGCTTTGTCTTCCTCCTTGAGCACTGGAGAAATAATCACACTGTTCAGAGGTAGCAAATGCCAGCACATGTGGAGGCCTCCATATGGACAAGGCAACTATTTGCACCAAGCCAGTCTCTTGCTCAAGTTTATATGCTCAGCAGGACCACTAAAATGCAGGGAAAGTAGAGGGCCAAGACTTCCTTTTGTGGCTCCTTCTGAGCTTACTGGAGCTTGGATACAGCCCAGGCTGTCCAAAAGAAAGGAGAAAGCTGTCAAAGGGAAAATCCCAGACATCATTTTAATGATGACTCTTCATGGTCAATCAACCCCAAATCCATTGCCTTGCTCCAGAGAGATGTACAAACTGAGAATGTAGACACGCAGTATTTTGTAACGATGTGTAAAATAAGATTATATATATATTTAAATATATATTTAGTTTTAGGGACATAATTATGTCATATCATTCCCTGTAAAACTGTGAGATATTGATTATAGGATCAGAGGTGAGGAGGACACAACATCTGTCCCAACACTGGGAGTAACTGGGACCAGTGGGTTCCAGGCACACAGGAGCTCCACCAGTCCAGTGGCACAGGTTCCTTCCAGTTTGTCTGGCCTGGAATTTAAAATATACTTATATATAAATATATTTAAAATGTACAGTTAATATGTTTGGAGTTATTTAAAATTTATATTGAGAAAAAAATGTATGTATTTTCAGTATTGCTGTAGACAAGCATCTACATAAGACTGTTCAATTGTTTTATATCAAATAACTTTTTAATATTCATTTTTATTGTTACAATATTTTATAAATTTTAAAGAATATGACAAAATAAAAAATGAAAAAAACTGTGAGATATTTTAAAGTTTTTCATGAATTCATAGATAATGATAAATTTCAAATAACGCTCTTTGTTGAGGACAAATGACATTTTGGGGGGTGGCCTGTATATTTGTAGATATGTTTGAGTTGTGTATGATGCGTGTATGTATGGGACAAATATGCATGCAGGTGCTTGTGAAGGTGTGTGTGTGTGTGTGTGTGTGTGTGTTTGTGTGTGTGTGTGTAGTGTGCATATAAAGGCACAAAGTTGATGTTGCCTCTCTTCCTCATTCTCTCTCCATTTAATCGATGCAGAGTCTCTCCCTGAACTCAGTGCTCACCAATTCCAGCTAATCTAGCTAGCTATCTTGGCTGAAAACGTGCCTGTGCCTCCCAAGTTCTTGAATGACAGTAGACCTTAGCTTTCTTAAGACAGCTAACTTTCTTAGCTTTAACATGGGTTCTGGAGATCTGAACTCCAGACCTCATGCTTGTAATAAGAGCTCTGTTCACTGAGCCACCTCCCTAGTAGCACAAATGGTATCTTAAAACATATATTTACTTAACATACACACAAAATAGCCTTGTGATGTGGCAAGCAATGCAAATTGCTCCATTTATTCCTTCCATCTATCTGCACTTCCATCTTCTGCTACTTTTAAATTTGACTGTTAACAGATATTTATTGATGGCACAGTCAATACAGTTGCAAGACTCCCCACAATCCAATATATTCTTTGCCTTGGGAAATATAAAAAGTATTTTGGCCAAATAAAACTAGTCCCAGAGAAATTTGATGTCTTATCTTCCTTTGGTTGGGCAAAATATTGGAAAGAAACCATTTAAAAAGGAAGAAAAGATTGATATTGGTTTAGGTTTTCAGAGACCTTAGCCCATTGACCCTGTCACTTTAGGACAAGGCTGTCATCATAGAAGGGGATGTAGTAAAGCAGAGCTTCTCAACTCAGAGTAACAGGGCTGGGGAGAGTAGAGGCTATAAGATAGTTCCAAGAGACGACCCCAGTGAACGTTCTCCAAAATGATCCACCTCCTAATGTTTCCATGCACTCCAAAAGCAGTGCCAGCTGCTATGGGACATTCCATATCCAGACCACAGCATCCTACTGTGGTCACAGCTTCCAAACAAGCCATATGGACAGGCTACTGTCGTGCCTTCACACCATTGTGCAGGCCAGGAATTGACCTAGGTACATGACAAAGTCTCAATAAAAATACACTGTATAAATGTGGATCTACTCCTTGTGCTTCAGACACTTAATTCCCATGGTTAGGAAGAAGCCACAATCGTGGTCTAACCCCAATTGTCTATCTAAAGTGAGAAGTCAGCCACAACCTTCGGCTAGCCTTGAATGTACACTCAATGTTTTATAAGCTTGGCCAGGCACTAACACATGAAAATCACCTCCCCAGCTGCTTGTTTATGTTTTAGGCTGTGGTGGCACTACTGGATAGCCCATCCCAACCCTCCCACAGCTCTTAGTTTAAAAGGATTCCTTAGCACAAAAAGAAAACAATGTATTGGGGGAGATGGCATTCCTCCTTTCCACACCACTGTTCTGTTGGCTTTAGTGGCTCCTCAGTGGCCCCTCGCCAACCTCTAAAATGCTCACTTTAAAGATCATTTCTATTTCTGCTTCCTCTCTGGTGAATGGGGCTGTGGATGTTCCCAGCCCTGGCTCCTCAGTCTCTGGTGGACTCCCCAAAAAGTAGCGGCTCAGCACTGCCCATCCACAGATTTCATTTTTAATAAAGTTTATGACAGGCTTCCGTCCCTAAATCATGCTTAACCATCATTTACCTTCTTTCTGGAACAGCTGCTGCTGCTGCTCCTCTATCCCCTGGTGTTTAGCTTTGCCCCCATGACCCCACTCGGTAGGACAAAATGCATCATTTCTGGCTCTAGAAACATAATATTATTTCCATTATCACCTCACAAACTGAAGAACCAGTTCTACAATGCAAGCTTTCCCTTTCTACTTCGGCTCAACTCATGACAGTATTCATATAAATGAAACGAATGAGACCACAGGAGAGTGAGATGACTAACACTCATTCATTAGAAAGGGGAGTCTTTACAGGACTCTTCACAGAACTGTCTGCAGGGTATTCAGCAGTGGTTTTCAAAGGCTGACCCAATGACCAGTGTGGCCTCAGTGGGTAAGAATCAGGCAGGAGGTTGGTGAACATATGTATCGTTGTGCTCCACCCCTAGAGTGACGACAAGTATGTCCGGGGCTTAGTGGGAGCCACTGATACTGTGTAAATCAATCTCAACTGCTTGAGTAAAAGCCCCATAAGCACATATATAACAGCACATGGTTACTAAATTTTCAACCCATGTGAGTCTTTTGAATTCATTCAGTGATTAATATGTTTTGAGAGAAGTGTGAGAAGTGTAAGTTGTGTTGAGAGGAGGGATGATGACCAAGGATTACCCTACCCGTTCTCCAGCAGGCTATAACTGTATCTACGAGGAGATGTGAAGTTGCCTCTCCCCTTCTCTCCTTCCCCGCCAGAACACATCTACACAACACATTCTCAGACAACAGGAGCCTTAAAGCGATCAGTAGTCTCCAGTAAAGCAGGGGCGGTTTTCTTCACATTTCAATTACTCCCAATTCAAAAACAAAATGTAGTAGAAATGAAGGAAGACTTAGGAAGGAGAAGCAGCATGAGCAGAATGAGCATCACAAGTAATTTTTTCTTCCTCAAGTCCAATCATTTATTTTCCTCTGGCGGAATAAGAACGTATCAAAGAGATGTAAACTACAACCTCCTTATACAGTGATGTCCACAAACTCTTACTGCTTTGAATGATGCCCCCTTTTTTAAAAAAAATAAAAATTGTTCTGGTTAGTTTTTTGTAAAGTTGACAAAAATTAAGAGTCCCCTAGAAAGAAGGAGCTGTGATTGAGGGACCCTCTTTGTCAGATTGAGGTGTCTGTCGGAAAGTCTATGGGAGATTTTCTTAATTGCTAATCGATGTAGGAGGACCCAGTCCTTTGCAAGCAGTGCTATTCCTAGACAAGTAGACCGAGGAATGTATAAGAGAAGTAGGTGAGAAAGCCAGAAGAAGTAAGCCAGTAAGCAGCCTTCTTCATTTTCTCTATTTCAGTTCCTGCCTCCAAGATCTTGTCTTGAATTATTACCTTCTACTATTTATCCTCTGTGACAGACTTTAACCCATAAGCCAAATAAACCCTTTGCCCCCTAGGTCATTTTGTTGTTGTTGTTGTTGTTGTTGTTGTTGTTGTTGTTCATGGTGTTTATCACAGCAATAGGAAGCAAACTAGGACACAAACCTAGAAGTAATATATGCAGTTTACTCCCCATCCAAATGCAAACTGGAATACTGCTTGTGGGCCATTGTCAACCCATTCTAAGAGAGGATACTCTTATGAGAGAATCATTGGACAGTTGTCCTTACCACCCTAAAGGGCCTTCTTTTTCCCATTGCACTTAATTCTATAGCATGCTGTAGAGTAGCCTATGCGAAGGAAGCCAGGAGCCACAGCCCCGTGTGGCTATTGCAATGAAGCTGGCTAATCTGTATTAAGATGTAAATCTACATGTGAAATGGGTTCCAAATGACCTAGCATAGAAAGGATTGGAAAACATTTCATTAGTAATTTTTCTATTGATACGTTTTTAAGGCAATGTTTTAAACATAAATTTGGTAAGCTATGTTATTAATATTAATTTTACCTTTTTTGTTTGTTTGTTTGTTTTCTTCAAATGTGGATCTTAGAAAAATGTACAGGTCACACACGAGTCCTGTAGTTTCTTTCCAGAGTCTGGTGCTGTTTGGGATGAAGTTTCACATTCTGCCTCACATTGCAGAGCTCATTACTTGTGCTCCTCCAGCACCTCTGTCCTCTCTCCTGACTTAGTCCACCCACATCTCATCTGAACACAGACAAAGGAAACCTCCTCACCTCCATGTTAATGTCTGCAACTCTACCACAGGCTTAAATGTTCCTGACTACCATGCCACTCCCTCTTCCATTTCAATAGACTTCTACTTCCTGCCTCTTCCATAAAATTACATTTTTCAACAAAGACAATACATCTGCCTGTTACTAACTTTCTACATATCCCAGAATGGTCACATCGCTGGCAGTGTTATTTCTGATTATTAATGAATACTATTTTATTCTTTCATCCAACAGCACTCACCGGACACCTCCTGGAGGTCAGGTACTGTGATAGTCTTTGGGGATATGTAATAATGTCAGCACGCAGCTAAGATGATGTGTGGAATGTGTGGAATGACGTCAGTAGGAACATATGCACTAAACCAATGCTCTCCTGCCCTCAGACCCAGGAGGCTTCTCTGCTTGCAAACACCTTCTGTGGAAGGGTTTAAATGGAGTGCTCATATAACACACTTTTTTCCGGCTTGGAACTTGAAACCACTTGACTCCATATTAAACGTTTCCCCTCTCCTATACTTTGTATATTGCCATATGTTTCCCTGGCTACCTTAAAAACTCCATTTGTCTTCATATTCTCCCTTTCTTTGCTAACCTAGAATTAAACACAATAGTTTGTGTGTGTATGTGTGCATGTATGTGTATGTGCTACTCGCTGTGTCCAAACCCATGTGTGTGTGGCTTTTGTATGTGGCTCAATTATTTCCAGAATGATCTGGTTACTATTCTTGTTTCCACTTAGAGAAGAGGAAACTGAGGCTCAGCGAAGCTCCTTAACTTAATGAAACCAAACAGGTAATGAGTAAAGGAGTCAGGATTCAAACCCAGACAGCCTTGTTCTAGAGCAGAAAGAGTACATAAGCAGGAAACAGCAGGGAAACCAAGGGAGGCTCTTACTGTGTGAGAGCAGCTGCCCCAAATGAAGCCTACTCAGAAAAAGGAAATCTGAAGGGAGACAGGGAGAAGAATTATTATGGATTATCTATTTTAAGCCCGGGAGAATAGAAAACTGTGAGTCTTTAATTTTTCTAGTCTTACAAGTGAACAGAGTTTTCTACTATCTTTAGGCAGGGTCTTACTGAAAGAACTTAAGCATAATTATGCAGAGATTATTGGAGTAGAAACAAAATTATAAGTCACTTTAAAGGCCAATCTGTAGAGAATCTCAAGAGACCTTGACTTGATGATATACCTGTAATGTGTTCAATACCTCAGTAAATATTCTCTGCTAAATTTCAGTGGGAAACTTAGAACCAATCTGTGGTCATTTGGATAGCCTCTGACCTCAACGGTCTATACTTGGAACCATTCTTACCTCAAGCAGAAAAGTTGTTTCCTCTATAAAGGGAGCAGTACAATCCCCAGCAGTACCTCTCCATGAAAGGGTTAAGAAACATCATCTTTTTAGATGCAACATAAGTTTTGGTTCAATATGATGGGTTGGAAATGCATGCTTATTTTTGCGTTTTTCAAAGCTTACTAAAATGAACCCGTGCAGATCTTGTACATGCTGTCTCTATGTTCACACGTGTATCAGTCTTGTGTCTGAATGACATTGTTTGTTTAGAGTCATCCAACACTCTGGTTCTTACACTCTTTCTACTCTTTTTCCATATACATGCCTGGGCCTTGACGGGGAGAATTTAAAGACAACCCCATTTATGGCTGAAAGTCCTAAAGTCTCTCTCTGTACATTGTCTAGTTGTGGGTCTCTGTGTTAATCACCATCTTCTCTAAGAATATGCTTCTCTGATGAGGGTTAAGCAATACTCTGGTCTATGGATACAGCAATATGCTATTATGAGTCAGTTTATTGATATGTTCCTTTATGAGAATAATGGCAGTAGATTTTCCCTAAGGGACCATGATCCTTGATCATTTTAGCAGTGTCAGGAATGGGCTCTGTATCAACGAGTACCTTAAGTCCAAACAAGAACTGATTGGTCACACCCATAACATTTGTGTCATGATTGCACCATGAGACAAATCTTGCATATCTTGTATGTGGGTTGCTGATGTAGGTCACAGGGTTTGTAGCTGGGTGATGTTGGTGATTATTTCTTTTCTTTGGAGTCATGCAATGTAACTTCTAGCACCATGAGTGTTAGTAGGGGTGGAGCTTTTACTTGCACACTAGCTTGATTTCTCCAGGTTGAATGACATAAGTAAGCTGTAGCTTCAGTAGGGCCTTACCACCAGATCCACACAGATTCTAAACAGAAAGTCTAAGCATGGAGAATACAAAGTAGGCCAAAGTCTACCTGCGACCAAGAAAGTATTTACAATTGACACCTTCCAAGAAAGAAAAAAACAAAAACTTGAGTGTTACTGGGCATATCAGCCACACTTTAGGGCAGACTCCACACCCAGGAGTAGTTGGCCAACACAAAACAGACTTCATGTTTTTGCATGTAGTTTTTGTTTGGTTTGGCATTTTTGCCTTTTTGTTTGTGTTGATTTTCTTTTTCTTTCTTTCTTTCTTTCTTTCTTTCTTTCTTTCTTTCTTTCTTTCTTTCTCTCTCTCTCTTTCTTTCTCTCTTTCTCTCTGTCTCCCTCTCTCTTTCTTCCTTCTTTTCTTTTTTTAAGAGACAGAGAGAAAGAATATAAAGTTGGATGGAGATGGGGTAGGAAGGATCTTGGAGGATTTGGAGTGGCAAATATATCCTATAGAGACAATTATAAATTAAAGAAAGCTTACTAAAGTGATAGTGTACAGATTCTGGATCTATTTGTTTAGATCTGTTTCTTGATTTTCATTCCTGTTCTAATGTGGAAGGACTGATCATTGCAAAGCGTCTGTGCCTCCCAGAATACCATAAGTCAACAAGAAGGCGCAGTGCTGGTAGGATGCTGAAGGTGGTAAGAAGAAAGAACCCAGAGCCCGGAGCCTCAGCCCTGCTCCTGCTGTGGTTGTTTCTCTTCTGAGGCTTCATCTGCACTCGAAAGACTGGCCACAGTTGTAATTTCCATCATAATTACCAGGATGACTGTATCACACCTCTTTGCTTTGTTTAGCCAATCTGGGGTTGTGGCTCTACTGCTAATCTCTGGGTTGCCTCACAGACTTCTGTTGGATCCTACACAGGCCTAGCATCTGAGTAACTAATTCCTAGCATTAAATTCTCTTTGTCTTGAATGCTCAGAGTGGGTGTATTCTCCTGCTTTGGCTCTGACTAATAAATATAGTCAGGAGGGGAATTACAAATAAGTATAAACTCATAAGAACAAAGAAGACAGCAAGAAATAGCGACAGCTGTGTGATGTCAACATACTTTTGTATAACATAAATGAAAAGAGGAACTGGATGGAGGTCAGAATTAGTAGAGCAGAGAAAGCTATACCCAAAGTACTTGAGGAGGGAGATATCAGCAAAGGGCGTTGGAAGCCCTTCTGAAAATATTGGAAAATGAGATACCATGGATGGTATTTAATGTGACTGTGGGAAAATGAGCTTTTGGGAAGTCTATGAATGTCTCCTTGTGGCTTACTCCCTGAAGATTAAACTCGGACAGCTCCAGATTGGGAGCAGGAGAGTGGTCCCATGCTAGAAACACGGCAGTCCTGTGAGCTTCTTCCTTCTCTGCCATACACTACTTTGAGTAAAAGATAAAAGGAGAGGTACTGTCTAAGAAAAAAGCGAGGTGATTATAAATAAGCCCACTCTTCACAAACATAACAATGACATTTGTAGAAAACAACAATGTGAAGAAACTTATAGGGAGAAATAATTGGCAACAACCATGCAGAGGCTGAAGAATGAAAAGGAAAAGAAACTAACTGCAGGAAAGTGGATCATTGAGCATCTCTTGGGCTCAGCAATAAACAACTGCATTACCAAACGATAAGTGTCATTAATCGGGTGGATCTTAACCAAGGAGGGTGAAGGGGGCATATATCATGAGTGATATTTAAAAGGGGTAAGTTAGGGCAGCATGCTCAATTCTTTCCTAAATCTCTTCTATTCCACCATCCGTCTCTGTAAGTAACTAGCGAACCTTCACATGCACTGGCAAGCAGGTACATAATTCCAATTACCACCTTCATTGGATATGATTTCTCCCCTCCCTCTCTTCCTCCATACCACCCTACCTCCCTTACTCTTTGTCTCTCTGACTATCTTTCCAAATCTTTTCTTGTAAGGATACAAAGTATATTGAATTTGGAGCCTCCCCAACTTCAGTATAACTGCACTATGCCTAATTATATCCACAGAGACTGTTTCCAAAGGTTATCTTCGGAGATTCCACACAGGAAGCATAATTGAAGCCAATGTCAGGATGAGTATAACATTTAGAAATGTGGGAGAGGATTTTAAAAGAAGCAGCTAATAGCCCAAAGTGTTTTTATGTCTGGAACGGGAACTAGTATGTGTGAGTGAGTGATGTTTCTTTGTATATGGCTGGGAAAAGACATGAATGCCTACAGCGTATTGACACATGGGTCCTCCCAATCAAACGGGGGATGATCATACTTCTACTTCTGGTTGGCTAGGTATGGTAAAATGAGTAGTTCTGAACCATAATTCTCAGCAGAAACAACAAGAGGCCTAGGGCTCTCCACGTTCTACCATGTAGAATGGAAAGCACAGTGAAGCTGGGGTTCCTCCAGTCTGAACAACTTCAGCAAGTACCGTGCACCATTACTGTGTTCTACAGGGTCCCATCTATCAAATCCATGTGTTTAAGTCCTTCCTCCTCCAAGGTGTGAAGTGGTGCATCCTAGGAGGTGAGTAGTTGGGGGTCCTCATGCGTGGGGTTAGTGTCTCTCTAACAGGGACTCCATGGTATCTTGCTTCTTTTGCTACATGAGTACCCAATGAGAAGGTACTGTCTGTGAACAAGGAAAGAGACCTACTCCAGAGGATAGAGATGGAGCCTGTAAGGAAAAGAAATTGTAGAAGCCAGATCCCATAACTGAAATTTTTCATTTGATTATAAGGATTCAGTTTATGGTATTTAATTAGAGCAGCTGAAATAGACTATGGCATCTATTCATATTGGACGTGAGATAGGGATTAGAAAAAGATTCTGTGCTATAATCTCCTGAGACTCAGGCTTGTTACAACCTAACCTGCCTTGCCTGACACAAGAGTTAAAGAGTATTATATAAATTTTATACAATGAACACTTATTGTTTTGATGAATCAAAAAGTGAATGAGACTAACTTAAGAAATGAGACAGGAGACCACTGAGCACTGGCTGTTTGGGCCTCATGCATGTTTGGGCCAGATGGTTGTGAATATATGTTAGTTGCTGTTTTTTAATTCCCAATGTAGTCATTCTATAGTTAATTCATTTATTTTAGTACTTGGATGATGATTTTCATCTTTCTTTTTTGTTGTTATCAATTTCATACATGATCACTATCAGGGAATGTGGCCATATCATGGTTAAAAAAAATCATGATAAAATGAATATTTTGGAAGTTTTTAATTGGTGAAAGACTCTTACAAATGCCACTAAAGACTGAATGGGAAGTATACATTTTGAAGCTGCCACTTTTATTAACTAAGAACTTGTTATATCTAAATTTAACCTGAGGAAATAACACATAATTTAAAGTAAAGATATAATGTAATCCTCCAAACCCTTTACTTCCTACAACCTCGTAGGTTAGATTGAAAGCAGAGGTCTGCCTAGGTTCAGTCGCTGATTTCTGTAGCAAGAGTATCATAGTTAGATCTCTACTTCTATTAGAAAAAAGAAATACAGTAATTTTAAGAAGGCATTCTAACTGAAAACATTGGCAGTAAATGTTTCCAAAAGATAACTTTGAGAGTCTTCATGCAGAGGCCACATGTATTCATAAGGTTTCTAAATAGTGTTCCAGTTTTCCTTTCTAATTTTAATTCCCAAAACACTTTTATGGAAAAATAAAGTCATGTCTTATACTTTAAGAAAGGAACTCATCTCTTACAGACCATCACA
Source organism: Montemys delectorum (assembly GCA_019843815.1). NCBI lineage: Eukaryota > Metazoa > Chordata > Mammalia > Rodentia > Muridae > Montemys > Montemys delectorum. The sequence goes on along the minus strand of JADRCD010228203.1, from coordinate 21,846 downwards.
GTGAAGAACCCAGCGTTTTTATCTGTTCCTGCCCATTGGCTATGCTGTTAGTGGCTGAGTGGGTACGTCCTGTAAATCTCACATTTCACTTGGAAAAGAAGTTCTAGATATATTGATCTTAGGCTGTAAATAGGGCATTCAATAAGTATACCTTCTGCTGTCACATAGGTCAACTGGCATTTATCATTCAACTCTCTTTCAGGACACCTGCAAAGGGGGGAGGTGGTGTTATCCCTCTCTCTTCAAGATTGGCAAGGGCACATGAAAATTCCAATTAACAAATGTTATTTTCAGAAGAATATTGATGTATGGCAAAGAATTTGTAAGGCACAAGTTACTTGGTAAATGTGTTTCAACTAATGTCTAATTCAAATCTAGCCAAAGGATACGGGGGAAGCTTTTGAAGTTTCTGTTGATGAGACTCTTCATAGATTTGGAGACTCTGAAAAGCCTGTTTATCCTGAAACCTGCAGTTAGCTACTGAGTAGTCACTGTTGAGGAGATGAGTAAGGACTGTGGGAATGATGGAATGATCATAATTTTAGAGTCTTGTTTTATTTAGATTGTTCTCATTTCTCTAAGCTTTTTGGAACATAAGGAAACCATGCTTTCTAAAAAAGAAAATGTATTACCCAGCAAGCCTAGCAGTAACATCTTGGCTTTTCATAGATGGTTAGAAGAATTGAAAAAGAAAATATCAGTAGGTTTTGCCTTCTTTTTTGAAAACATCTGAGGACATGGTCTAGAGGTCAGTGTCCCTCATTTGGGTATAACCTGTGATTTTCCTCTTTTGTTTTGATTTAATGACTTGAAGCTATTGAACACTTGCATTCTGCTCAGATTCAAACCACCAATGTAGTAAGATCTGAAAGCTGACTCTGGGAGGTGATGGGTTCACATGGAGTCACAAGGGTTGGATCTACCTTGACAGAATCAAGGACTTCACAAGGAAAATGAGAGACTGTGGAGCTTCTCTGCATGAGAGCTCATGTTTGCAAGCCGAGAAGAAGGCTTGTGGTAAGAACCAAGTGGGTCCCAACCTAGATCTTGAACTCCCCAGCTTCCCAACATGTGGGAACTAAACAGCTTTTAATTAAGTGGCAGTATTTTATTATGACAGCTGGGAAGTTAAGTCACAAGCCAAATCTTATCATCTCAACTATAAAAGTGATATGCTTTTCATATAAAAGACACTTTCTTCTGCTTTCACCATTAACCACTCTGAAAGTCTGCGGGGTCTGGCAAGATGGCTCAGTGGATGAGGTCACTTGCTACCAAATCTGATGACCTGACTCTGATTTATGGAACTCACACATTGAAAGAGAACTCAATCCCATAAGTTCACTGAGTCCAATAACTGTGTCTAAAAAGTTATGGAATGCACATGATAAGCACGTGCACATTTACACACACATATACATTCATTAAATTAAGAAAAAGTTAAGAAAATTTAAATTAAGAGGTAAATTAAATAAAACATCCATTAAATGACCAGTCCGACTCCATCAAGTAATTCCTAACTGAAGAAGCAATGATTTGTTCAACCACAGAATTACTGTTGCAGCATTTGCTAGTAGGCTACGACATCAGCTGGTGTTGTTCTTAGTGTTAGCAATCAGGCACTTCCAGGGACAGCCAAAAGTGACTCCACAACAATCAGACACCTTTACAGCCAGCTTTCTAGGGACCCAGTGACTAGACATGTCATCTCTAGCTGCCTAAGAGGTGACACTGTCACTTCTGTCACATGTCTTACACATATGCCTGTGTCCCAATAAAAATTACATTCTCCCTGCCCCCACTCTCTCTGCTTTCCTCTCTCTCATAGAGGCTGCCTCTGTATCCACCACCCCAATAAGCCTCCCATGTGAGCATGCTGTGGTTTTTATCAGGACCACAGCCCTATCACTTAGGTTTTGTATAATGCAAATACATGGGAACATTCACAATACACTAAAATCTTCTAATTTCAAAAAAATAAAGTTCAATGATTTAGCCAGAGTTTAAACTTCTAAAAATATGCTCTAATCCCCCCACAGGAAAAAGTTTACCAGTTGGCTATTCAAAACATAAACATAAGTAATGAGAGAGAGAGAGAGAGAGAGAGAGAGAGAGAGAGAGAGAGAGAGAG
>JADRCD010228203.1:0-19705 GCA_019843815.1 Montemys delectorum | reverse complement strand
AGAGAGAGAGAGAGAGAGAGAGAGAGAGAGAGAGAGAGAGAGAGAGAAGGAGAGAGAGAGACAGAGAGACAGAGAGAGACAGAGAGAAAAGCACCAATAATAATTAAAGAAAAAAAAGCCCATGAATTTGAAAGTGAACATGTGGAGGAATACATAGGGGAGTTTGGAGGGAAAAAGTAAAGGGGAATTGACATATTACAAGTCCAAAAAAAAAAAAAAATTAAAGAGTCATTCCCCTCCTCCCTTCCCTCCTGCTCTACAGTGATCAAATTAACCTTTACATTTTGTTATTTTTGGTCTTGCTTTTTATTTAGTTTCTATTCCTGGCAGGTAGGTTTAATATACTCCTCTAGGTTTTCTCCTTCCTAAAGCATCTCCATGGAAATACAGCACTTTGCATTGGCAAAGAGTTATAGGAATAAATTCCATAGCTGTCATTTCCAAAGCTCACCTGAAATAAAAATGCTGACTATTAGACATCAGTCTATTATGTGCAATGCCAAATGAAAAGCTGCTGTCATAGTTCATTAGATAACATTTAGTTTTTACATCAATCTGATGAATTTACCTCATGTACCAGTACATCACAAATCATTGGCATGTGACAGCAGAAAGTGCTGCATACCTGCCAACGGACTTTCTCCAAAGATGCTCCTCACTGTTCACATTTTATCTGTCAAGTGGTACTTTCTTTGAAAAGCACATTTAGATGCCATTATAGGGAGAAACTACCGGCCTGGGACGAGTTCTAGCATTTAGTGTTCTGAAAGATCTTAACTTGGATATCAGCCAAGGTCAATAAAACTTGTTCATGCAAAACCTTACCTGGTTTTCACCACATCGAGAGGATGCATCAGGCAAATTTCTACAAGACCTGAAAGATGATAAAGAAAATGCCAATGAACACACAGTAGATCTATTGATTCCTAAAAATTAAGATTAAAACAAAGAATGTAGATGGAGGTGGGATGGATCTCAGAGAGAAGGGGGACTGTGGGGAGCTGGGAGGAAGGGAGGGAAGAGAATTGTGGTTGGATACATTGCATGATAGAAGAATCTATTTTCAGTCATTAAAAAAAAAAAGAATTAAAACCTTGGGCAGAACAGCTACTAGAAGTAGCTAGTTACCAAATAATTTATTACAATGGGATAAAACTGTGACCAAGTATATTCTTATAACTCTGACAGGGAGGTAGGGTTACAGGGAAAGGAGAAAAAACATAATCACATTGAATTATAAATAATTAATCAGAAATTCTGTATCCCAACCCAGGTACAGATAATTATAAGAAGAGAGAAGAAAAGGGAGGAGTCTGAGTTCTCCCACTGATACGGTAAAACATAAGGCTAGGTCTAACACACCGGAACTAAAGATGACCGTGACTCTTATTTCATAAAGCAGTTATTAGATATCATTAGCTTGAGAAAGAACATTTATCAAGTTGACATTGTGTACAATTTTATAGACAAGGTGATTGAAGCTGGAGCATAGGAGGTTATAACTCTCCTAAGATGCCACAAATAGCAAAACTTTTGTTCAGTGTGTGTGTCTGTGTGTGTGTGTCTGTGTGTGTGAGTGTGTACATGTGTGTGAATGTGTGTGTGCATGTGTTGTGTCTGTGTGTGTGTGTGTGTGTGTGTGTGTGTGTACCTTCATGCATAAATATCATAGAGTGTATGTGGTGGTCAGAGAAGAATCTACATGAGTCAGTTTTCTCTTTCCACTATGTGAGTTGGAATCCAACCTAGTTCTCTAGTTCTTAAGGCTTTGGCCTTCATACTCTGACATGTATTCCTGGTTCCGTTTCTGGTTAAAAAAAAAAAAAGACAAGAACAACAACAACAACAACAACAACAACAACAACAACAACAACAACAAAACTTATTACCTCTCTGGTTAAATGACTCTTCCCTAGAGATATCAGAAAAGGAATTCTGGCTGATTCTTATTTCTAGATGAATGTAAATTCTCAAGCAAATCTAAGTGTGTGAAGGATCTTACAAGTTGTCCAGTTGCACCAATACTTTCTTAAGTAATTGACCTTTATTAAGAAAGATAAATCCTAACATTGATATACATGTAAACTGTGTATAAATACATTCCTGTGCATAAATATGGGATGGGATGGGGACCTAAATCACAGCCAAACTCAAATTGAGTTAGTTTGCAAATGTGGTAAATGTACCTTGCATAAGAAGCTACCTACAAATACTATAATTTTATGTGGCCTCTGGGAAAATGAGCTAAAAACTTACAACCTTTACTTATGTAGAGACTGGTGATGTTTACCAACACTACAGGCCTGTGCTAACATATGCTACATGGTCATCACTACATAGGAGTTCCAGGTAAAGTAACTGCTGTAAATATTGTTACTGTAATGCTTATAGCTACTGTAGCTAGTTTTATATGTACTAAGCTGTGAACTACTTAAGCCATTACGGTTGGTAATAAATTACTATGTTGATAATTTGTAAACTGGCAGTTTCTCCACAAGACAAGACTTTTCTCCTACAATTTCATCTGCAAGAAGCTATGTGTTCTCCTAGTGGGTAGTGGGCTTTTAACAATCATGGTTTCCCAAAAAAGAGAAAGATTCAAAGAATCAACCCTCAGAAGTAGGGTTGGCTGTATTACAAGGTACAGCAACCAAGCCACTGGAGCAAGCCTTTATCTTCATTAATAAAGTTGAATTACTCAGGAAAGTACTGGAGCATCTTGTAATGTTCCCATACAATTATCCTTGCTTAGAAATGTACATTCATCTGGAAGAATAAAATAACCAGAATTCATTCCCTGGTTCCTCTAAGGAACAGTCATTTTTCCATGAGGTTATTAGTACCCTATCAGTAAATGGAAAAAGTAAATGACCTGGAATAAATTCAAGATCTAAAACTTAGTGCTCCCTTATTCTTAAATTCAACGCACACATGTATACGTACACCCATTTAACATACAATTCAAAATGGAGGTTTGCTAATTAGGATAAAGCCAGAGTCTAATGAACAAAATTGTCCCTGGAAACTCAACCTTTAAGACAGCATTGTTGCCAAGTCCTACCACAGTCATCAATTAAGTCAGGTTCTACAAATAAGACACTTGGGCTTGCTGACCAAAGCGTGTACATAATGTCTTTCCCATTTTCTTGACATTAGAGGAAAGAAAAAACAATACCAAATAGCACCATATGGTATCTCACCCAAAATGTTTACTAAAATAACCAACAGCACCAACCACTAATTAAAATTAATAGCACAGCATGGGAATAAGTTTACATGAATATAAAGCCATTTTCTTATTTGCAAAATTGTTCTACTTTCCTGTAGACTATATGTTATATATAATTTTGTAGTTAAGCTATTTTCTAATCTCTAGTTTTTATCAAAGTGCCATGTATTCACCCAGAAATTTCATATTGGTTGCCTCCTGTGTGTTCAGTACTGAGGACTAAGCCTAGCAAAGAGAACAGACACTTAAGAACAAATAATGGCACACGGGAGGAGGCATGGGACTTAGCTGACAGCTTATTTTTAACAAGGTCTGGGGTTATTTGAATGTACAATTAAAAATTAAAAGAAGCAGCCAGCTTGGTGTGTCTTCCCTTTAATCCAAGGAAACAGAGATAGGTGCATCTTAGTGGGCTTGAGACCAACATATTCTACATAGAGATTTCTAGGCTAGGTAGGACTACAGAGTGAGACTCTTTCAAAAGAAAAAAAGAGAGAGGAAGGAAGGAAGAAAGAAAGAAAGACAGAAGGAAGGAAAGAAAAAAGAAAAAAAGAATGAAAAAATGCAAAAGAACCTAGATAAACAAAAATATTTATTTCCAAATACTACTGTAAGAAAGAATCCTAAAGTAACTTATCACAACAAGCAAAAAGGGTTGCTATTAAATGTATCAATAGGCAGTAAGAATGTTTTGTGAACCTAGTAGAAAAACTCAGAACCAGTGTAAACCAACGCTGTAAATTTTGCCGTTTTAAACTGTTTTCAATATTAACTGTTTTCCACCTCTGGCATACTCACAGCACCTTAATGGATGCGAGTACTTCTCTATGATTTAAGTGAAATGCTAGTGGGTCCTCGAGGGTGTGGACTGAACCTTGTCCCGGCTAGCCCTAGTTTGCTCTGACAGAACACTATGTTTATTTAGCTCACAGGTTCAGTCCACCCCTGACGGAGGCTAAGGCAAGAACTCCTGCAGATGCAGAAACCGAAACAGAGACCTTGGAGGAATGCTGCTTACTGGCTTGCTCCAGTTGGCTCCTCAACGGTTGTTTATAGTCCAGGTGCACCTATAATGAGAGGGTACTACCCATGCTACACTGAGCCCAACAGAGGTGCCCACAGATCAGTCTGATGGAGGCAATTCTTCAGTTGATGCACTATCTTTCCAGGTTGTGCCAAGTTGACAAGCAAGATTAACCCATCAGATCTCTGAACCTGTAAATTTGTATTTCTAGAATCAATGTTGCGTTCTTTGAACTGGTTCAATTATTGGTCTTCCCCTGAGCCAATATTACTGAGAAAGGGTTAATGTCCTCCTATAAATGTTCCTCCCAGTTTTCATCTTTTCTGAGCCTCTCCTGTACCAATCAATCACACACCCTCAGTGAACACCAGGCCCATTCCCATCCCTCTAGTTCCTGCTGCTCTTCTCATTGCCCTTCCTTCCTGCTATAGAATACACACATTGGCCTGAGACAGCCATCTTGTACATGGTGACTTGGGGGTATAGCACCCTACAGTAAAGGAAATAACACAAGGTTGTTCCTGTTGTCTACCTCTGTAGAAATTCCATTTTCTTTAAAAGGAAGATGAACTGCAGTGGATCGACTCATAACCTGGCATGGAATCTATTGATGTGTCTCCAAAGGTCTCCTGACTTTGTTTGCCATTGCATTCTGAAGGCTACCTGCAGGTAGATGATGCATTTGCCTGTTAATCTTCCCATCCTCATGACTTTTCACAATGGCAGGCAGTCTATAAGCTCAGTAAATATTTGTTAAATAAGTAAATCAATATTGATTGGAGTCTTGCATATGTGATTATACTAGCCAATCTTCAAAATAAAGTAAACTGACAACTATTTATTAGGTATTTATTTCACTAGTTTGCACATAATGCAAATAAGCAGGTAAGGATGAGGAAATAGTTGTAAAACAGCATTGGATAAAGTACAAGAAGTATTTGGATGGAGAATTGCAATAGAGTGCACATATGTAGATGCTCTGCTGATATTTAAGTGTTAGCAGAATGCAGGCCAATCTGTATCTAATAAACTGACAGGTGACTGTTGAGAGCTGAGTGTGTAACATATACTGTAGTGGGTACTGAAGCCCATTCTGACACAGAGCCAAGTGTGGTCTTCAAAGGTCACCACAAAAGTGACACAGTAAAGAAGGCAACATTCATGAAGCCATGTTTCATTGGCTGGTGCTGCTATTTAAATGTTTTTGGTTCTGCATCATCTTTAGTCTTATATAATTATTTACTTTTTGCCTCAAATTGTGGACTCTTGTCAAGGATATATGTGATAGTAATTATAAAACTAATAATATAAAACATAAGCAAACCTTCAACAATTTTAAGTACTCTTGTATATTCTTTACATTTGGGATAATCTATAAAAAAAATACCACCAGTGTGTGTGTGTGTGACCAAGAACTTCTTACTGTTTTCACTTACTTTTCCAAGAACCATATCTCATGGCTCAATGATACGGATTTTTGTCAGAGCTAGAAGTAAAAAGCCACCTCCAGGTCATGATTCTTCAGAGAGGAATGGACGGCTCCTACTTTCTAGACTATTTAAACGTGTGCACCACAGAGCAGCTGACTCACTTTTTAACCCCTCCCTTTACAACTTGGCCACAGAAAGGGGCTGACAGCAAGTGTGTCACTACATAAGCAGACAGACTATGGAGTGGTCCATGTCATCATGTTAATCCTAATAAACCTGAAGCACAGAGACCTGGAACAGGAAATTATCCTATGCCTCCTTCCCACCCCACTCAGCCTCCACTCTGGAGCTACATAACAACATGCTTCAGTGACCCTTTTTATAGTAAGATGAAGGGACAAGGAAGACAAACTAAGCACCCCAAAGAGGCCTTGAGCATGACTGAATAAAGGACAATGTTGAATAATCCTTTAGCTACCGCCATAACTTTGAATTTAAGGATATAATGTTTTTACACACTTTAGATCACAAAGTTTTACAAATTTACTCCAACTTATTTTGACTAAGTCAATTCATTATTTGTTTTCTACAATTTCATAATATATTTCAGTTACATAATGTTAAAGGAAAGTCCATTTCAGGTACACTAAATGTGTTGAAATAGTATTAGCTTGCTAAACTTTGGCTAGTAATGTGCACATACATAGGAACATCTGCTTTTCCATTACACACGCCTGTACCTAGAAGTCACTCAATAAATGTTGAAAAGGAAGCTGAAAAAATGTGGTGATAGACTATGATAGCTTTCCTTCTGGTAGTATGCAGAGTGTGGTATTTTAAGAATTGACCATAGTACAGTCCAGAGAATTCATGATAGTTTTATAAACTATGATAATACTTGATTTTTAAATTTTACTTTTAGGTGATTGTATGGGAGCTGGTGTGATTTTTTTTTAATATGGCCATTCACTGGAGGAATTAACTAAAGTTAATTACTGGTTCATAGCCTTACACACTTAGCGATCTTATTGAAATCTAGTCTTCTAGCAATGTTAAATATACAAGGGTTTGCAGCCCCTTAGGACGAACAACAATATGAACTAACTAGTACCCTCAGAGCTTCCAGGGACTAAAATTCCAACCAAAGAGTACACATTGGGGGACTCGTGGCTCCAGCAGCATGTGTATAGTAGAGGATGGCCTAGTTGGTCATCAATGGGAGGAGAGGACCTTGGCCCTGTGAAGGTTCTATACCCCAGTGTAGGGGAATGCCAGGGCCAGTAAGCAGGAGGGGGTAGAATGGTGAGCGGGGGGATGAGGGAAGGAACAGGGAATTGTTTTATTTTATTGTATTTTATTTCTTTCTTTCTTTCTTTTTTTTTTTTTTTTTTTTTTTTTTGGAGGGGAACCTGGGAAAGGAGATATTGTAAATAAAGAAAATATCTAATGAAAAAAAATACAATATTGGTGATTGCAGCCACAGTTTTGTGCAAATGACTGATCCATCACATTTCATTCTCTGTGTGGCCATTTATAAGTGAAACACCATTTATAGGAGAAACAGGTGCATGCATCGTACACTCTAGGCACCTCTGTCAAAAATCATCTCATTACAAATGTGGAGGGTTATTTATAGGCTCCTGGGCCTATTCCATTGGTCTACTTGTATGCTTATACCATAGTGTTTTAGTTACTACAGGTTTGGAATACATTTGGAAGTCAGGTAGTATATGAGTCCATGTTCTTTAAGGGAAGAGAACTGATAGGATAAATGTGTGTGTGTGTGTGTGTGTGTGTGTGTGTGTGTGTGTGTGTGTGTGTATGTGTGTGTGTGTGTTCATATATAGGTTATATATAAGGGGTTTAATAGGTTGGTTTGCAGGATGCTGTCCAGGAAGTCCAGCTATGGCTGTCGTCTTACACATTGGAGAGCCTGCGAATCCACAGTTGCTCAGTCTATAATGCTCATTTTCTCTGCAGCCCTAATCTAGTGCTGAAGGACTGGAGGACTGGAAGATTCCTGAGAACTACTGGTCTTCAGGCTATGTTGTCATCTAAACAAGCTGGCTTTCTATTGGTGCAGGAATGCAACAGAAACAGGATAGATAGACTTGTCGGGGAGAGAGCAAAGCTTCCTTCCATGTCTTCTCATCTGGGCTGTCACCAGAAAGTACGGCTGAGAGTTAGAGTGGGTCTTTCTGTTTCAAATGATCTGATCAAGAAAATTCCTCCCAGGCGTGCCCAGTAGCTCATGTTTTAGTTGATTCCAGATGTGGTCAAGCAGACAACCAAGGTTAGCAATCATGGGTAATAAGTTGCCTACCTTAATTCTTTTTTATATACCAAATTTTCTTGGTTATATAGGGCCTTTTATGGCTCCAGATGAATTTTAGGATTTTTGTCTATTTATCTATAAAGTACCATTAGTACAGGCTGAACTGAAAAAATTATTACTAATAGATGCCAAGTTCATGTCTATTTTTTTTTTAAGTAGGATGAACTAATGCCAAGAAAGTCTTGATAGCTAGCATTTCATGAAGCAGGAAACATCTCACCAGTTCTGTGAGCTTCAGAACAGTGCTAAGAACCAAACAAGCAGGGGTCCCTCAGTTATCACCTCTACTGTAAACCTGTTCTCCTTTAATCAGATGAAAGAATTTAAGTCCCTTCCTTGTTATTTTAAAATTAAACCCCAGGCCTCACGTTTGTTTTCTGATATTCATGCTCTTTCGACTGTTTACTTACCTGATTTTGTGTCATATTTTTACACCTTAAAATGTGAAACAATTTTAAAATCTAGAGAGGATTGTGGAGGAATGGCTTCATGCTGTGCAAATTTCCAATTCAAAAATAGAACAGCTCCAGACAGAACTAGTATTTTTATTTCATCTACTCCACTAGTCAAGCAAATCATTACAGCATCCTATTTGATAGCCTGCCCAGAAAATGCGGTAGCCCCACTGGATTATAAGCAATGTGAGTCTCATAAAGGGAAATCAAATATATTATACTTCACCCCAGTTGCAGCTATGGCCCTCTAGCATTGTGGTATAGTCACCAGCACATTATACACACTGAATTGGCCAATGAGGCAACACATTTGGCAAGATGGAAAGATTTTATTGAGATTATGTGTTTGGATAAACCATATCTCCCCTCAAAAAATGTGAAGTGAAACCTTTCATACAGATTTAGCATGAATATGTGAATGTTCTCTCTCTCTCTCTCTCTCTCTCTCTCTCTCTCTCTCTCTCTCTCTGAGCAGTAGCTGTCAGCACATGATTGCAGGGAATGCAATGGTTTCCACATTGCATTCTCTCTACTGTTCCAGTTTATAATCGTCCAGCCTAAGAATGTATGGAGATGTGTTTCAGAGTTAAAGACTTATGAGCACGTTAACCTCTAGGATTCAGGAAAGAGGGAGAACATGTAAGGAAGAGAGAAAATTTCTACAAATAAGTGATTTTTTTTAAAAAAATCTCACTTTTAAGGCAAAAGCAGATTGAAATTATTAAACTACTACTAATAATGTTCTTCAATGTTAATGTCGTCTGGTTGATTACTTTGTGCTCCGTTCCAGCTCAGTACATCGTGTCTTAAATGACAGATTGACTCTTTAACAGAAGGTATTTGACTTCCTTCCCTCTTGCTCTCTCTTTCCCCTCTCCCACAAATGTAACTCCGTGAAATACTCCAAGAAAGCTCCACGTGCAATTAGATACAGTCTCCATTCCCAGGAGTGTTATTCCCTTGTTGAAAGCTAAGAGCTTTACACAATACAGTCAGCAATGCAAGGAAAAAAAACAAGCTGTGGATTGTCCGGCAGATGTAAAATCTTTCCAGAGGTGTTAAAAAAAAAAAAAAAGATGGCTTTAAAGAGAAATGAATACTAGAAAACAGGGGTTGCTGCTTGATTTACAGATTATAAAATAGACACTTGTAAAATCTGAAATCACTTCATATATGGCATGTGTAATAAATATGTGTTAATTCAGAGAAAGTTCATATGGTAATTTTTAATATTCAAGTTTTCAAAGTTCATCAAAACCCAGATACACAGTTAAAAGAGGCTTCGGTTCCATGAGGCATAGGGGTGGGGGTGTCACTTACAGAATGAACATCAGATCCACAGTCAGGTCTATAAACTCTTGCCCAGTTCTGGGGACGTTTCTGCCCTCTGTGAACCAGAATGATAAATATATTTCTAGGAACATCTAATTCGAGAAGAGCTGCAACCAGGCATTGTGTTGATGCTGAAGCCTTCAAGCCAACTTGCATCCCTTTCTGTCACAGAGGAAGATTGACATTGGTGCCAGAAAAGGATTTGTATCAAAGAGATGTGCAATTTGTGTTATAAAAAAAGGTTTTTGTTCACATGTAATCCAGAGATCTGATTATCAAACAAATTCTAGCACACTCCTGACAAAATCTATGTTGTTATCCAGCCTGTGTTCAAATAGATTCAAATGGTTATACAGAGAAAAACAGTATTTTTTCTAAATCTCCAATAATACTTTACCATTGTTTGCATAAGTTCTCATAGGTACCAAGAAGCCAGTCTGAAATTTATACTATTTGTTTAGCATAATTTACTAAAAATATTAGGGTCTTATATCAAATTTTTAGTTTCTTAGGAATTTTCAACCCTGCAATCCAAGCACTATACCTATAATTTATTTGTTACTCTATCATGCAGATGTTTCTAGTATTTTCACCACATAGAGACACTAATGATAGTAAGTTTCCCATTTCTCAAACAAATAGTTTTCTTTCTAAAGTGTGAGGCCCTTACAGGAAGGGAACACCAGCTAAATTGTGTTTATAGAATCTTGCTAAGAGAATTAGACTTTAAGGTCCTAGGCAGTTAATTATTTCTTTCTCTAAGGCACTGACACCGACTGCCATCAAAGGAAAGGCAGGCTGCAGTGGCAACAGTTTCCCTTCATCCCAAGTAGCATGACTTGCGGTCATATACAGCACGATACGGTGAATGATTTCTGGTTTTGAAACATTTACTAGCATGCCCTTTCCCTAATGCTGAGCCAAGATTTCCTCCATTTCATTAATCTCACTTATCTTTATGTGTTAACTCTTAATTTTATACTTATTGAATGACCTGGAACCAAATGCTGCACAACTTACTTTTGAGCTGTTATTTCAAACCAGACTCCATGCCAAGCTCCCAAGAGGTCCAACTTACTAAGTTATTCCAGGTCATTCCAGAAACCACATTCCTGTCAAGATCTGACTTGTGGAGGAAGAGAAAAAGCTGATTCAGTTTTAGGGACTTCTTCCATTTACATAATCACCAATACATTGAGTTCAACTGTACAGGATTTCTACTATGTCGATTAATTTAGCTAATTTTTATTCCATATAACCAGCTCACAAAAATTAAAGCATCTTTCATGCACCTGCCAGTGGAACAACATTATTTAAACATTAAGAGTAAAGTCTATACAAGAGGGAGACATTTTATAACAAAATTATTTATCTGCAATAACATTCTCTCTCTTTTTCTCTCTATGTATATATATACATATATATATATATATGTACTGATAAAAATATTGACTAAATAGAATTCAGTTTAATGATTCAATTGCAAGCTCAGTAGGCGATTTTTGCCTCTGTACCTTCCTCCAACCAGCACAGTGGAATGGTTCCTTGCTACTGTACAGGTAATATACCTAATATCAGTTTCTAGGATATGGGTAAATTTTATGCCTAGGAGGGTTTTTATTCAATATACTCTGAGTTCCTACTTTGAACATGGGGAAGTTTTAGACATTAGTCCTACTTGTTTCTATTTTATTGAAGGACTAGGAAGAAAAGTCACCAATTAAGCGTGATGATAGAAAGAAGACGTCAGAGAGAGCGTATAAAATAGCCCTTGGTAGGAGCGATGAGGGGGCTGAGTTAGAAAAATGTAGGATCATCATCGGGCAACACCAGGGCCCAAATATCTATGCAAGTAGTGGTATTCTACCAGAAACTTCTAGTCATGTCTGTAAAGACTCAGAAAGTGTAAGACTAAATCAAGAAAGTCAAAAGAATAAATGCATACCAGGGAATGTATTAATGCTTGACCGCTGAACTGAAGCTGGACAAAGAACATGAGGATGTGACACTGGAGCATTAATTAATTAGCATCTAGGTATGAGGAAGGGGAGATGCAGAAAGAGATGGAGTTATTGTTAGGAGTGCTTGTATATAACACTTTTATTAATATACAGAAATGCACTCTTGGTTTTTAAAATTTACATCCCCTGTTTTGCACTCATCCACACTTTTAATTAAAATACTGGCAGACTAATTTTGATTGAATAGTGAAAAACAGCAACAAATATGGAAAATAAACAAGAACTCTCAGAGCTGGGTTCAGGAGATGCTCTTTTTAGATTGAACTTGCTCTTCAAGAGTCCTTTGAATCTATTTAACTGAAATTCTATAGTGACCTGAAGATGGGTATACCTGAAAAAAAATGTTAATATAGAAATATAGAAGTGGAAGAAATTCAAAGTACAGAATGAAACAATTGAATAAGCAAATGTAGAAGTCCAAATACTAAGTATTAAAATACAGCCACTTTGGAAGAATTATAATCTATTTTCAAGCAAGGTAGTATATTAATGAAGTGTATTTTAATGAATTTAATTAATCACCCTAAGACAAGCATTTCAAAGTTCTATCAGGCATTTTCTAACATGTCTGCGCAAAAAGAATCTCTTGATGGATGGAGACTCTGACAATCTGCTCTGGAGTTCTGCAAGGCACCCAAGGAGTGGGAAAGCACAGATAAACTGTTCCTGGGGGTGTTGTGAAGTTTACTAGAGGTACATTGATACTGAATTTAGATTTCACCACAGGAGACTGATCTCCATGTACACCCAGTGTCTGTTTTCTAACCACCAGCGTGAAATGCAAAGATCAATACTTCTGCCATGACTCTAGCTTATGTGCTACCTTACACTATAATGATCAATTTCTTCTACATACTAGATCAGCATGTGGGAATTCCTAACTGAAAACAACTTCACCGTGGTATCCCAGGATGCTGCATTTCTTGGCAGATTCTATATGTGTCTTGGCCACAAAATGTGGGAGATAGAACCTAAGGGATCGGTGGGTTTTTCTGCTCAGGGATTGGGGGCTTTTTTTTTTTTCACCCTTTTTCTGACATTGGGCCCTTGAGCTGGGACGAGAAGATCTTCCTGGTCACAGGTTGCTTTAGCTGAGGTGCCCTTACTGCTGAGCTTCTTGGGGAGACTGGAAAGGTAGTGATGCCACCATGGACAGCTCCTCTTGAGGCAGCTCTTGGTGACAGCAGGCTGAGGAATTGTCCCTGTTTTGACTGACAGCTGCTGACACAGGCAGGATGGAGGGTCCACAACTGTGACAGCTCTTGTGGCATCCTTCTCAGGGACTACAATAAATATACACAAGTTTATTACCAGACTACAAACTGGAAAAAATACTTCAAAACGTATCCCAATGGTCAATAAAATTAAGGCAAGATATAAATAATTTGCATATAAAATGGACTTTTACCATTTTCTTGAATATGAACACATAAGCACTATTCTAATTTCAATTTATCATTTGAGTACAGAGGGGTGTCTTAGCTAGGGTTTTACAGCTGTGAACAGATACCATGACCAAGGCACCGCTAAAAGAACTACATTTAATTGGGGATATGAGTCTGTGGGGGTCATACCTAAATATAACATAATGCAAAATATATTTAGTCCAACTTCAAAAGTCTTTGTAGTCTATAACAGTATCAACAATGTTAAAAGTCCAAAGTTCAAAGTCTCTTCTGAGATTCATTCAATCGCTCAACTGTAATCCTCAAAGCAAGACAGGAAACCAGGTGGGCAAACTCAAAACTTCACATCTCCATGGCTGATGTCAAAGCAGACTTGAGATCTCCACTTCCTTTTTCATCTTTGTTAACTGCAACAAACTTCTTTCTCCTGGGCTGGCTCCAATCCCTGTTAGCAAACTTCCTCAGCAGACAGATATTCAGAGCTCTGGCATATTGAACATCTTGGGGTCTCCAAGGCAGCTTTAGCACTAGAGCTTCTTGTTTCAATGTCTGGGTTCCACACATGATCCTCTGGGCTCCTCCAAAGGATTTGGGTCACATCTCCAGCTCTACCCTCTGTAGCACTCTAGGTTCTGGTTCACTTCACTCCATTGTTGCTGCTGTTCTTGGTGGTCATCCCATGGATTCAACTGCAACTGGGCTTCACCAATAGCCTCTCATAGAATCTCTTCATGGTGCCAAGCCTCAATTGCTTTGTCTGACCCCTTCAAGTCCTGGGCCATCAACTGCAACTGAAGCTACACCTTCACCAATGGCCTTCCATGGCCTCTCACAGTGCCAAGCCTCAGCTGCTCTTCATGACCCCTTTATGCCTTCAAAAACCAGTATCACCTGGTGATTCTTACCTTGGCTATCTCTAGAACATAGGATACAGTTCCATTCTACTTCCTCATACTCCTTTAATACTCAAACCATATATTTTATATTTTTCCTTTCTAAGTTTGCTATGCAAACTTAGTTCTTCATGAGACTTAACTAGAGAACAAAGTCTCTGTTGGGCTCTTTTGAGGCTTCCTTTGTCAATGCAATTAATATAAATCTCTTTATCTTAGCTTTGGGTAGAATCTTCAGACAGGGCAAAAAGCAACCATCCTATTCACCAATATATCACAAAAACAGTATTTTGGCCACATATTAAAATTCTTCTACTCTGAAACCTCTAGAGCCAGGCTTCCACAGTTCAAATCACCCTCTGCAACAATTCCTTCAAATTCCTAACTACGATAGTCCATTAAGCCCCACTTAAAGCTTTCCACTGCTTTCCAAATCCAAAGTCCCCAAATCCACATTCCTCCAAACAAAAGCATTGTCAAGCCTATCACACCAATAGCATAGTCCCTGGTACCAACTTCTGTCTTAGTATGGGTTTTACTGATGTGAACAGACACCATGGCCAAGGCAACTCTTATAAGAACAAAATTTAATTGGGGCTGGCTTACAGGTTCAAAGGTTAAATCCATTATCATCAAGACAGGAGCATGGCAGCATCCAGGCAGGCATGGTGAAGGAAGAATGAGAGTTCTACATCTTCATCAGAAGGCTGCTAGAAGACTGACTTCCAGGCAGCTACGATGAGGGTCTTAAAGTTCACACCCACAGTGACACACGCCCTCCAATAAGGCCACACCTACTCCAACAGGTCACATCTTCAAATAGTGTCACTCCCTGGGCCAAGTATATACAAATCTTCACAGAGGGCTACCTTTCCCACCTCCAGAGAAAAGGGAATCATTATGTATCTACCAGTTCAGGTCCAGAAGTTTCCAAGGGTTCACTCAAGTTGCACTTACACCCCCCTCTTGTATTGGAATGGGTTTGAGAGTTCCAGAATGGAGTTGATGGCAGGAGGGAGATTGAAACTCCTGGTGAAAATCTATGATTCAAGTTGTGCAATGACATAATAATTAAAGTGAATAATGAGTCTAAAAGGTACAAAGAATCTAAAAGGTAAAACAAATACGAAGAATCTTGTTTCTTGTGCTGCAGCTCAATCTATTCAATATGTTTCACACAACTTGAAACTCTGAAAGGTGCTACCCATTTTGGAATGACATTTTCCAGAGTGAACATATTGTTGTTTTACTAGTGAGAAGTAGAAAGAGCTTGTGTGACATTCAGCTAGTCCATTCCAGCAAAAATCATCTGTCTAGACTCTTGGTGTTTGAGACAAAATTCCACACAAATTAGTTTGAGTACAAAAGCAGAATCTGCTAGTTCATATTTGAAGTTAAGAAAATGGTAAGGATGCTTGCGTCTAAGAAGTCCTCAACACCTCCCTCTCCTGTTTTGTCTTGGCTTGTTTTGCATTTCGGGTACAGCACTTCCAAACACAGATGAGTACACACATCTCAGGGGTCCCCAGTTCCCATCTTGTCTTCTTTTGCAAGACACAGGGGGACTCATTTTGTCTTGGCTCAAACAGATATGTTCTTGAAAAGCTCTAACTGTCTCACTTTAGTCATGTGACTCTCTGGCCAATCACAATGACCGGCCCATTGGAAGGAAACTTCTTCTTCTTTTTTTTTTTCTTTTGGTTTTTTGAGACAGGGTTTCTCTGAGTAGCCCTGGCTGTCCTGGAACTCAGTCTGTAGACCAGGCTGGCCTCGAACTCAGAAATCCACCTGCCTCTGCCTCCCAAGTGCTGGGGTTAAAGGCGTGGAAGGGAACTTCTGACTGGAAGATCTTTTGTGTCTCTGGATGGATTAGTTTAGGTTTTATATCTCCTTGTAATATTTACTTTCAAAAATCTGAAAAATGATGAGATTGTGTTTGTTATATTTAAGTAACATTCTTCACATTTCATGTAAGTTTTGACCCTAATTAACTGACTCTCCACAATTCTAATGATGCAAGAAAAAGGCAGAATTGCTATAGCATGTCTTAAAAATTACTTCCCTACTAGGGGCTCTAGTCTATAGCTTGGTTATTCTATATCCCTGTGAGGTTAGCAAGCTGGAAAGGAAAGGAAATGACTCGTTTTAAATGCTCATGCACTTCATAAGATGATATATGTTAACTTATGGATAAGGACAGCTGATGTAAACTTACAATTCTAATAGTATCATATCGGGAAAGGTGTACAGAAACAGGCAGCACAGAAACCCTGCCAAAGGTTTACCAGAATAATTCTGTGAGCCATTGCAATGGGGTATTGTAATTATTAAACTGTAAACTGCTTCCTGGAGAGAAAACACAGGTAACTGGTTGCATGTTACAATCCACAGTGCAATTTGGCATAGCATCTTGCATAAAAGTGTATCCCAAACCACTTTACAGAAGTTAAATTTCCATTCTCCAGCCAAGATATGCTATACATTACAGAACATCTGTGTGCAAACACTGCTTCATGGAAAAAAAAATTCCACAGGATGAGGTCATAAGATGAAAATCCAAAGGAGAATTTAGGAGTACTGGGCAGGAAGAAAGAAGAAAGGAAAATGATAAGACTGGAACATTGATATATAAGACTTAAAAATGAGTTAAAGGCACATCAACCACTTTCCCCTGAAACAAAGTGAAGTAGTTTGAATAGAAATGGTCCTATAGATCCATGGAGTGGCACTATAAGAAAGTGCAGCCTTGTCAGAGTAGGTGTGGCCTTGTCTCAGTGGGTGTGGCCTTGGAGGAAACATGATTCATTTTTTCCTGTGTCCTACCTATTCCGATGTACAACTCTCAACTCCTTCTCTAGCACCTTGTCTGCCTACATACCACCGTAATGATAATGGATTAAACCTCTGAAACTAGGAGGCAGCCCCAGTCAAATGTTTTTCTTTATAAGAGTGTCCATGGTCATGGTGTCTCTTCACAGCAATAGAAATCCTAAGTTATTGAATCAATTGTTCTAAATAACCCAAAAGGATTAGAAGAAATGGTGTAAATGAAAACAAGTATGAGGTAAAAGATGATAACCCAAGTTGTCAAATTAGGTCAGATGATGCTTTGTTTTTATGGGATAAAGGCAATAAAACACCATATTTCATATCCGCATCAACTACTTAAAAAATAGAGGAATGTGTATATTGCTTGAGCTTCATGTGTATAAACAGACTAAACTACATTAAAAACATGATATTTCAGAAAATATGTAACAAAAAATCAATTAGGCCACATACTTTTAGAATCCTCATTGCCTTTTTTTTCTTTTTCTTTTTAGACAGTGTCTTTTTGTCCTGCCTGTCCTGGAATTCACTATGTAGACCAGCTAGCCTCAAACTCACACAGATCCACCTGTCTCTGTCTCCCAAGTGCTATGATTAAGGATGTAAGCCACTGTGCCCAGCTCCTCACTGCTTTTTAAGAAGCTTTAAAATATTACTTTAGTCATTGAAGTAACAGTTAATTGAAATTTATACCTAAGAAATAATAATTAGGAAAGTTTTATGTTCTTTCACTTCATTCATCAAATGGAATCCTGTTAGTAATGTATATATTTTATACATTATATATATTTGTATATACATTATATATATATCAAATTCAAATGTTGTCTAGCACTTTAAGAGAGAAATCTGAATATTTTTAACACAAATAAATATACAAACACTGTACATACATATTTTGAAATACCACACTGCTCTTATAAATACAATGAATTATTGTGCCAATTAAAACAGCTATTTTTATTTTATTTTGCTCCTAAATTAAATATCAGGAATATATGTTTTAGAAGTCAAATTCTGAATGTGAACTTGAAGCTTCAGATTCTGTCTCAGGTGTCATCTGCATGGTGCATTGGTCTTCCATGTGGTGTATGAGACAGGAATTTAAATTCAATGAACCCTGTGACTATGCATTTAGCAAATGACTTATATAACAAATTAAAAGCTGGCAATTCTTTTAGGGGATATGCTTTTGCATATTGAAATTTTCTACATAATGATCTAATTATGAGCACGTGTCTTGTGTTCTCTGTTTGGCAGCTCCCCATTTAAATTTGACAAGTATCAGATTTTGATCTTGTGACATATAATAATATGAGGAACAAAGTAAATCCATAAGAACAAAGTAAAGCCAAAACTTTCCCAAAAGTCTTAGATATTTAGTGGGATTGTTTAATGATTTGGCATGATTGGTAAAGAAAAGTGAAAATATATACATACATATATATACATATGTATATATGTATATATTTCCAATATATATATTTACATATATATATGTAGTTTGGTGGGATTTAGCAGTGAAAATATATATGCTTACATATATACATACATAATAAATATTACAAGTTCTGATATATTGAGTAAACTTATATTTTTCTTTTGCTTTATAAAGTTCATAGTGTTTTTAAGATTCATATTATGTAAAAATATCACGGGTTTCTTAAAAGGAAAACCAACCAATGTGGGGGAATTTTTAGACTGTCATCTGTTTTAAGTAGGCATAAAATTGTATTGCATTCAGCACTTAATATATTGTCTACTAATAGTAAACAATGATTTTTCTTACAGTCTTGATTTTTGTATTTAATCCTAAATCTCCCTGAGCAGCCATGAGAAGCTTTCCAGGATTATTTTGATGAGGCCTTCAATGGACACTGAGTAGGCCTCCCCAGCCCCAGCTTTACCTATGTCCAGCTACTTCTACGGTAGTGGCACAGTCAGAGTTGTAGGTAATTGATCATCTAGTACATGCTTCCCTCTGAAGGCTGCACCCTCAAAGGGACTTTCCTCAAGGTTGCAAGCACCAAATAATTGACTTAAATTTAAACACCTAGAGATACCCCCTGCACACACACACATCACCAATATCACATACACAAATCGAATATATCACAAATGTGGCATAACTACTTTAAGCTTATCTCTGACTAGCTTACAAATAAATGAGACTCAGATTATGGCTACTTTATTTGACTTTGACATTAACTTGGGGGTAATCGCCAATCTACTCTCTGACTGCTGTCCTGGCTACCTCCCCACTGGTGTACCTCAGATATTTGTTTCGCCTGGCCATGTGCTCATCATACATCTTCCCTCATGATGGCTTTCTCTCGCTCCCTTAGTTCCTCCTCCTTCTCCTCTTCCCTCATCTCTCTTCTCCAACTGGGTCACTCCAAACTCACCAACCTCTTATCCCTGTAGTAAATTTTATTTAACCAATAGTTTTAAATCAAGGAACAAGGTTTGTACAACAAAAGTTTGTCAATATGACAAGTCACTCATAGGCTTATCCCTTCCTTCAGGTATAAAACTTAGCATTACAATACATAGCAGCAGACCAAACATTATCAAAAAATACACACAATACATTCAATACTCATACCATATATATATATATATATATATATATATATATATATATATATACCTACACTACACATGCCCTACACATCATACACAGCAAACCACGCACAAGCACACACACATATACATACACTATATCCATACCATACATATACCACACACAAC
>JADRCD010228202.1:11270-29626 GCA_019843815.1 Montemys delectorum | reverse complement strand
TCCAATGAAGAATGAGGTTTGTATATTCAAAAGGTAGTGTAAATTTATAAAGCACAAAACAACAAAATGAGGAAGTACATTTTGCTACCCTGGGACAGAAACTGGACTTTTAAAATAGCTTCTATCCAGAAAACAGAATAACAACTAAATAGCAGCCAGAGTTCTTTTCTTATACTACTATTAAAAAAATAAATTAAAAAATATTTTTAAATTCTTACATCCAGTTTGAGATTAATTTAAGAATAAAGACCTGACTAGCAGCTCTTTTGTAAAATGTTACAACAAGAAAAGAAACATATTACTTTCTTATGTCTAACAAAAATAACAGAGAAAGCATATGTCCAGTTTCTTTAACATTGGGAGACTGTCACATTTTCACAGGAGGCACTGCTGGTGGAAGACACTAAGGAACAATGCACACCACAGTCCTCAGCCCTACAAGTTGGAAGAATTACCCAGATAGCATGGATTTTGTCATGTATAGGTCCATTTTTTTAAGAGCAACAGAACAATTTCTGCAATCATATTTAGGACACCAAAACGCATCTGACAATGATAAGACTTCCCATTGCACAAAAGATGCGAGATATTTTAAATTTTTTACCTTCACACAAATTCTGAAGGCAACATCATTTATAAAATAGTAGGCAAATGTATAACATTTTAAATAGTAAAAGCTCATGATAAATTATCTCCCAGGCCAAAGTATTAGCATAATTATACTCTGGCCACCATATATATTAGTTTTGCTATCAGAAAACAGATTCTAAGTCCTTCAGGTAGAAGCTATGTAAACAATTCAAGTCACTTTGAAATCTGAATAGTCACTCAATAAGGGGCTCTTAGTTCTACAAGTAAAACCAAATCAATAATATAGACCAATGATTGCCTAAAGATAAATTTCCATGTAAAGAAACATTTTACAAAAGTTTCCATAATAAATTTACATACAACAAAATCAGGTTTAGCACTGTAATTCATATTTTCTAGAATAAATATTACCTTATTTAATGTAAAACTGTATTTATAGGAAAAAGACTAAAGTGCTAGAATTTCTTATAATTTTCCATAGTCACCAAAAATGTCTAATGTAATTACCATTGTTACTTGTAAGTCACCTTTTAAAAAAACAAAAATGTCTTCCCCTCGTAAGAAAAATGTATTCTTGCTACTTTTAATGGGGAATGTTCCTTTGGTTATTAAAACAACACTATCATGAAACCACAAGAAACTAAAATATTTAACCTTTCTGATTTAACACTACACTTTTTAACATTTCTGATTTAACACTACACTTTAAATGTCCAAACCTTCACCTAGAGCTAGAAAACAGGTATTCCTCACAAATGCTTCAGCTCTCCTTAAAAAAATGGAAGCTAAAGTCACATGAGAAAAATCTTATGTAAACATCAATATCTTTTAAGTGTGAAAACACAACAAAATTTAACCTTAGTACACTGATTGAAAAAACACATCCATTCTAAATCAAGATCATACTGAAAAGGCCTAATATAAATTTACTAAGGTTTTTTTGGGAGATCTGAGGAACATTCGTGGACAAGTGTATATGAACTTATCCACACACTGATATTCACTTTATGTATGAATAATATGGGTTTTCATGAACTCAGTCTTCACAAGAAAGAACCAAAAATTAAACTGTGTATTTTTTTTTCCATTAAAAATAAGGAATAGCGGGTTGGGGAGGCAGTTCAATAATAGAATCTAGACTTGTTAGCACATACAAGGTCCTGGATTCAATCCCACTACCACCACCACCACCACCACCACCACCAAAACCAAACCAAACCAAACCAAACCAAACCAAACCAAACCAAACCAAACCAAACCAACAGTCAGTCCTTTAAAATTAAGTACATCCTTCCACCTCCTAGAAAGACAACAGAAAAAAGAAAAGCTACCTTGAAAAAAAAAAGCAACAATCTAAGAAAAGCTATTGTCCTTTTGTGTCCCTGTTTATATCAATTAAATAAAAAAACAATATGCAAATAAAACTTCAATAATGTGCATCTATACAGCAACAGCTATGTATAAAAACATACAAGCTTTGTCCAGTTTCTCTAGATTGTTTCAAATTGGGACTTAAAGGGATTTCATGAAAAGTACGGCACAGGAATATCCCCCTGGATACAAAACAAAATATAGCAGGGCTTAACTAAATGGGATGCAATTCATAACACCATTACCCATGTATCTAACAGAACTCCTAAAGCCTCACCTACAGTGTCTGAACTAAGGACTAAGCTAGCATTTGTAATGTGAGGGTATAAAGTGAATACAGAGCCAGAAAGAAGCTTTTAGGGAAACAAAATGGGAAAGAAACATAATGCAAAATTGTTACTGTTGTTATTTATCAATAATTAACAACTCAATTCAACTAAAGTACAAATACTGTAAGATTTCCTAGGTTAATAAACTCCAATTCCTTCCACCTAATTAGAAAGTTTTATATACACCCTAAAACTACAAGAACATACTAAGCAGGGATTGCTCCTGGTATGTGTGTGGGGAAGCCAAGTGAAAGTAACAGGCGAAATTAAAGTCCATGAGCAAAAGCTCCCAACAATTCCTATTAGCAAATATAAGCAAATACAAGACAGCAAAGGCCTTCCCTGTATGATCTACTTTTGTATTTGACCAACCTAGTTCATAGGAGAAACCATATTTATAGAATAAGCACTTGTCTTCATGTCTGTGCCTATACACTTAAAAGATTATACAGTCTACATGTAAAAAAGGTTTAAAATTAAAAAAAGCTAGGTGTGGTGGTGGCTCATGCCTTTAATCTCAGCACTCTGTAGGCAGAGACAAACGATCTGTGAGTTCCAGGCCAGGGATACACAGAGAAATTCTATTCAAAAAATAAATAAATAAATACATAAATAAATCAGAGGAGGAAACAGCCCTCCTACAGATGAGTGCTTCATATTTAGTTACTTACTACAGAAGATTAATTTAGATCCAAGACTTTACACAACTCTCTTTTCTCAAGCTGTACTTATTCTCTTGAAAATAAAGTGTATTTTATTGACATGTATCCAAATCATACTTCTCTATCTTACCTTAGGGATGATGAACAGTGACTGATTAACTATTAAATAATGAAAACTGAAAATCATACTGTTGGAATTGATACCCCAATACTCCAAAGCATACTCTGTCTACAGAATCTACACTCTAGCCAACTAGAGAGCTACTCGATAGTGCTTATGGGACCCACCATTCACATAGATCCAGCCATGGAATGTGGAGGATTTGGCCTAATTCTATCAACAACTTTTTACTTGACGACAGGTCAATGTTGTCACTCAAATGTGAAAACAGTGACTAGAGCATGCTTCCCTACTACAGTGACCTGGATGCAGCCCAAACATCGATTTTGTTTGGTTTTCACGTTTTACTATTGCAGTTTACTACTGGGTTATATGAAACTGTCAGACATCCACTACAGAATTAGGCTCACTCAGAAACTTATAAATCATCAAGGGGGAAAAGGCAAACTATTAAGACTTCATTTTTCTATGTCAAACTTCAAACTCAATAAAAAACTACCAGGAATAAGACAACTAATAAACTTCCAAATTCCAAATGAATCACTGAAGAACCACATCACAAAAACACTGTAAATGGTATTCAACCAAGGACTAAGGTCCTACATAGTGTACAATCCAATCTTAAACCTTCCTGATCTTGCTAGTATTCAGTTCACTATGGAGTTAAAAAATCCCAGCATGCATCTTAATGAAACCTGATTTTGACTCTTAGAGGAACTATTATTTTGTTTCGGTCAAAGTACATCCAAATGAACCTATTAACCTTCAACACACATCTTCAATAGAAATATAACTGCATCCAGATTGCAAGTACTCTGTGATCATTATGTAAGAGACTGAGTTGCACCATCAATTATGATCATACCTAAAAAATGCAACATATGGTACAGGTGAATTACCTCTGACTTTAAAACAATAAAGGGCACAATCACAACTTGGAATCTAATGTTTTTCTTAAGTGTAATTCAGTAGTGAAACACTGTATTCTAAAGGGCATCATCTATAGCAATACAGCAAATAACAGTAAGTAGATTCACAATATTCAACATTGGATGTATAGTTATTGCTAAACTACCCTGCCTTTTGTTTCAGATATGTTTATAATTGTGTCTATCACATTTTTTTAGATTGGAACAGCTATTCATAAAAATTTTATCAGTGCTCACACAAAAGGAAGACTTATAAAAATGCACATAATGTTCTCTGCATTGGAACAGTAAGAAGCTATAACTTGAATGCATTCAGACCTGTAGCAGGCTGTTGCTGCTGTGTAAGTGTTGCAGCCATGGCAACGGCTGCTGCATTTGGCATGGTGCTGAAAGGAGTGGGTCCAGTAGTAACTCTGGGTGCATTCTGCCACTTCTTGGCTTCTGTTCTCCTGGCTTCAAACACATCCACAGCATCACCCAAAAACATTTTTCTATAGCCGAGATACTGTTCTTTAAGCACCTAAAAAGAAGGAAAGGAGGAAGGGAGGGGAGAAAGAAACTAAGTTTCATGTTGGGAATATGTAATTCTATTAAATGAGTTAGAAAGATCAACAATATTGGCCACTTTACACATTCCAAGTAAACTACAAATGAGACAGTAAGTGACACTGACAGGACAAGGCCTGAAGCCCTATCACACCTGTAAATACTGTTTGTTACTGCTGTCACAAATCTTTACAATATCCCACCTAATACACTATGGTGTCATAGGCTAAGATTACAGCCAAGCAGAAAAATATTTAAATAGGTACTACAGTTTATCATAAACTTTTCCCTTAAGCACCCAACTTTCTTATAACTTTCAGATTGGAAGTATTAAATATAAATGAGTTAAATAAATTTTTAAATGACTAGGTACCATATGATAAAATAAGATTTCACACTTTTAAGCACAGAAAGGCTGAGGGCTCATAAGCAGGGCTTCAACTTTGTCAAATAAAATTACCAAATTATCTAATTCAATATATAACCCCCATTAAGGCCATTGATCCTATTTCATATTAAGTATAAAACATTTTTATTACAGATCTAACCGAATTATATAGAATTTGTTCCAATTTTTGAAGAGAGGTAATTTTCCTATTTTTTACCTTTCTTAATTATTAGGCTCTTTGTCACTACCAAACATACACTTACAAATCTTATTAGTATACTACTTAAAGGTATTGTTATTCTTTTATGTGGCTGTCCATTTTTTACTCCAGTTACAAGCTTCATTTCTGTTATAAAGGGCCAAAGTGGACCTGCTAAGAACTGAATACTAAGAAATATGGCATTAGCAGCAAGGTGAGGAAAACAAAGCTCATTACTATTCTCGAGTCCATCTTCCTTTCCCTGTGTTCCACATACATTCCCACACACAGTGCAACTTCCAGTAATAGGAAGTAATGGCCCAAGACGTCACAAAAACATTTTTTAAAGGGGGGGAGGGCACGACCCACCCATGTAACACCAACCCTGAGTTATATGATTTTTTTTCTTGGAAAAATCCTGTTTTTCTAGACAAGGTTTCTCTGTTCAGCCCTGGTTGTCCTGAAACTTGCTCTATAGACCAGGCTGGCCTTGAATATATGATGTATTTTAAAACTTCCCACTTTGATAATGTCACTGAGGTGCGCTGGATAAGGTGATTGAAGTCTCTCTCAATTGGTAAATGCTGATGGGAACGGAACCAAGATAATTTCTTGTGAGCCTCACAAAGATAAGCACAAATCTAGAGCTTATATGTTTAGCTTGCTTAGAACTTAATAGGAAAATATATGGTAAAATACTTTCCTGGCTAGCTGTTACCTTGACACAAGCTAGAGTTATTTGGCAAAACAGACTCTCAACTGAGAACATGCCTCTGTGGCCTACTAGCAAGTCTGTCAAGGATTTTATTCATTAGTTGTTGATGTGAGAGGCCCCAGATCATTGTAAGTAGTGCCATCCCTGGGCAAGTGGTCCTGATTTATATGACAAAGATGGTGGAGCAAGGCACAAGAAGCACACAGTGTTCCTTTAGTTCCTGCTTCAAATTCCTGCCCTGACTTTCCTCAGTAACACAGAGATTTGTAAGAGGAGATAAACCCTTGCCTCCCTGCAGGCATTTTCATCATAGTGTTTTGTCTGTCACAGAAATCCTAACCAAGATACAAAATAAATCAGATCAAAGTCACATCTTTGGTTCTTAGAAATATATTTAAATAAAATAAGAAATAACTAGGGGAGCTGAGACAGGAGCTCCAGGCCAGTTTAGGCTATACAGCAAGACCCTGTCTCAAATAGAAAACAAATGAGAGACAAGAGACAACTGAAATTATCTATTTATGGCAATCTCAGCCTGTTTTCTGTCCTCATTAACAAAAAGGCTGTTGTTTTCAAACTATCGTGGAAAAAATTGATAACTTTAACCAGGCCTGGTGTTATAGGTCTAAAATCCCAGATATTCAGAAGCTGATGCAGAGTAACACACTGAAGGCTTGTCTGAGATATAGGTGAGCTCAAGGCTGGCCTATGCAGTTATTAGCTAACAAGCCTCTGTAACTCTAGTTCTAGGGAAATTGATGCCCTCTTCGAGCCTCCATGGGCACCAGGCACATACATGATACCCAGATATGCAGGCATGACGGCACTTACACATGTAACTTTTAAAATCTCTGAGAGTGGCAAAATGATCAAACAAGCAGGATCTGAAGTGAACCAGAGAAGCCTGGGCACTCGTCATACCATGTTCCACTACTTTGTTTGCCTGAAAACATTCTAAACTAAACTAAATTTAAAACTAAATTTAAACTAAACTAAATTAACTAAATTTAAATTTAAATCTAAACTAAATTTAAAAACAGCACGAGACATACCTCAATAAAGAAAAATCTTGATCAGTTAAAAATCCTTCAGCATCATTTATCACAGATTGATAAGATTCTCAAGAAAATCTGATAGTCTTCCTTCAGAAATTTTCTTTAAAATACTTTAAAGTTTCAAATCTTTTGGTGTATACTAACAATTTTAAAATGACCCAGTTTAAAACAATTAAATTTTTAAAAATTCTATTACCATGAATCAAACAGATATGAAGATACTCAATAAGCTGTCTCCATAATTTACTCAGAGTCAGGCTTAGCAGCTTTGAATTTAAGCATTTTCTGGAGTAAAGACAACTAAGAACTTATATTTAATTAGCTGCAAAAAAAAAAAATAAAAGAGTAGACTTTCATATATATATATATATAAAAAAGAGCCATCTGTCTGGCCTGCACATAAATAAAAATTTAAAGCTAACATAATTACATAAAGATCAAAATATTCAATAATAAATTATTTCATTTACAGTGTTCAAATAAACATTACATTATTTTGTAAAAAAAAAAAAAAAAGAAAAGAAAACAAGAGTTTCCTGTACTTACGAGGAATTGTAAACAGGTTTTCTTTAGCTTTATGATCAATAAATATTAATAAAACACATATTACACTGAGTCAGCACAAAGAAGAATTTGTCACTAGAGATGTTTGTTTTCTATAGTGCAATTTATACTGGAAAAGAGCTGGAAACAATCTGAATGTACGTTGCACAAGCATCACACAAACATACATCAACTCTGTATAATTACTAACAAGAGTGGATGAGGGAAATGAGTGCTAACTTCAGTGACCCCCAAGGTCCTATATGCAGCCAGGTGAACTGGCAATGAATGCTTACCTTGACATTTTCATGAATAGACTGAAGTTGTGCAGCTAAAGCTACAAATGTTTGATAAATTTTCTGCATAGCCATTGATAAATCTGTAAGAGAAAATTATGAAACAAATATGTAACAATTTTATTTTTCTACTACCCTGACTTAGTTTGGATAGTTAATATGTAGAAGAAAAGACTATCAACTACAGAAGATAGCAGGCTAAGAAGACTGAGAGGACATTTCCATTAGTAATCTAGGAAGGAAGAGGAAGTCTTAGACTGTCCCCTCTTGGTCACCAAAGTAATTATTTACAATAAAGCATTTCCAGGGAACTAAGGCTTACCAAAGACTTTTTAGGAAATTTTAACAGCTTAAGACAAGCGTTGTTGCACACCTACTATACAAATTTAACCACCCATCAATAAATAAGGTAGTGGTGCTATCACAGAGTTACCATAATAGGGATGTTACCTTGAGGAGTTATGTGTGAATTGTTTGCTTGAGTGGCAAGATGGTTTTCTAGTTCTTCAATCTGCTGCCTGTACTGCTGAAGCTGTACCTCAAACTGCTGAACCAAGATTCGGAAGTAGCTATAAAGAGTTACACCAAACATTTGAAACATTATTTCCTTTATACTTAAAAATACAAATAAGTAAATGTCCTCTTTTAAGTGAGGCTTTCATTTTAGGATGAGGATAACTGAAGCAAACTCCCAAGCATTGAATATTATTGATGTATCATTATTCCAATCATAGAGGGCACATTACCAAGTGATTTCATTACCAAGTGACTTTATAGTCCTTAGGAGCAGCAAGGTCATCTAATGCAAGTTAGGACTCACCTATCACAGACAGGTAGAGGTTAAAGAGAATTACAAATAAATGCAATATAACCCCATAACAGGATCCAAGGAGCGGAAACGTGCATTAATGTAAAGGAGGGGAATCAGTAAAGTTCTAAGTTGTTTAGTTAAAGATGTTTTATCAATGCTAGTTTCCTACTGTTGATAATTACATTATAGTTCTACAGTATCTTATCATTAAGGATAGTGAAGCAAGGGATTTAGGCAAATTCTTTGCACTACTATTTTTCATGTTCTCTAGAAGTCTAAAGTTTAAAAAATTAAATCAAAAGTACAGTTATCAATAAATTTTACAATCAAGTATTTAACAGTTTTTGGAATAATAAAGGGAATTTGTGTCTTTTCTGTAAGAAATGTCTAATCGATGGCTGGGAGGGCAATATAGTAGTAAGGCACATGCCAGGGAAAGAGGTAGAAAAATGAGGTGGGGGAGGAGATAAGTATATGCAAAAGCTTTTGGCAACATGAACTCTGCTGCTAGTATGAAAAAAGCAAGGTGAAATTGGTATGGAAGCATGTCATGCTAATCTGAGTATCAGTGATTTCCTGAACTTGGTTAATTGCAGTGTTTGTAAGCAATTATCCTTAAGAAGCCATTATGTCTGCAAACAATACAAGGTGTTGGGGGAAGGATGTAAACAGATATACAGAATGTGAAAACAAAATACACATAATTTAAAACATAGGGGATTTGGATAAATAGTACATAGAAAATTTCTGTTGTTGAAATTTTCTGCAATTCTGAAATAACTTCCTTAAGGAAAAGGAAAAGGAAAAAGAGGAAAGTACAGGAGCAAGAATCACGCACGCAGGCACTCACAACCCTCACCTCCAAGGTCACTAAGACTAGAAGTGATAGCCTGAAGTAACACAGGGCCAGAGTAGAGCACACTGGCTGAAGTCAGTGAACAACACTTGGACTCTGTCATGCTGCTATCTATCAAAGGTAGTTGGAAATTCAGATCTTAGCCTTTTAGTAAGACAAGAATAAACCACTCTCTTAGGATAGTTAGGAGAAATCATTATAAAGATCCAAGTTAAGCTTTCCCATGTAGCAAACCAAAAATTCTGTGTATGATTATTGCTCTGCTGTTGTAAAATTAAAAACTTCTGTTTAAAAAAAAAAAAATCCATTAACTTACTCAGCAGGAGCTGTATTTTCATGCTGGAGTCCAGGTGGTGTTTTCTGGGTTCTTAAAGCTATCTCAGCATTCTTTAACTCCTAATACATCAGATTTTAAAAACACATACAGGAAACAAACAAAACACCAGTAAGAGGCTAGTATACAAACTATTTCTTAACTGAGATATCAAACAACTGAATGGACATGCTTTAAAAAACAACCGAACAAACTGCTTTGCGTGCTGCTGAAACCTCTTTCAAAACAAGACAAATTAAATTTTCAATAAATTTCATGATAAAAATTATACTGATCTTTTTGGAGGAACCATGCAATTCTGCAACTTTCTAAAATGAACTATACCACAATGAAAAGATTATGGTACTGCTTTAAAACCTTCACTATAGAAATGTAGACAACTCGGTTTTTAAGAAAAGGCAAGCAGCAACAAAGCAGAGGCTGGTGTCAGCAAGGATTACCGTCTGGGAGCTCACAGCATACACTAACACTGCTGAAAGCTTTCCTGGGGCTGTCTTGGCGGTCAAGACTCACAGATGAGAAGTGGGGCACACGGCCTCTGGTGTCTAATAACTGTGCGGGAAGGAAGCCTCCGTCTTCTGCTCTTCCTCAGTACTATCTAACCTGCTGTCCAGTGAGCCTTCAGCACTCACTCTCTTTTTTCACACCTTATACTCCATATTCCTGACATTCCACTGTTCCTTTCAATCTCTATTTTTTTTAACTTTTTAAAAAGAAGTAACATAAATTTATGTTCCCTATAGTAACTTTTCCCCCAAGCTGTTAAAAGTAAAATGGTTCTTTGAACCATGTGGCCATGGTTCAGCCTTCTAACCCTGCCTCAGCCTTCTAACTACTTCTCTTGTATTACTTATACTGGGCATGCATGGCTTTCTTACTCTTGGGTTTCTATATCTCAGCACCCCTCACTACCTATTCATGTAATCACAGGCATTATGCAGTAACAAGCTGCAAGCAGATCTTCACATATGCCTGGGTCATACTCCTGGCCTCTGCCTCTTTTCTTTCCTGAACACAAACCTTTGTAATACTTAAAAACCTTTCTAGACTCAATATAAACATTACCATACATTAGACTCATGATAAAACTGTCAATTTCAGTCCTTTGTGCCTGGACACATTATATCTCATTGATTTAAGGATTTTTGTTTGTTTTTAGCAGAATCAGTTTTTGGTCCCTAAAGCCCAACGTCCTGGAAAAATACAGATTTTTAAAACAGTCAATTGAATGCTATGACAACTAAACCCAACAACGTAGCATCAACAAACCATCTGGCATCCACTCCAATCAAACAAACACAAAGAACACAACCAACTTACTTAACTTACGTAGTACTTATTTGAGTTACTTTGCCAAAACATGATAGATTGACAGATAGACAAACAGAAAGAGACAGAGACAGAGTTTATCCATCAGTCAGTCAACCTTCAAAGAATCTGTTTATTTCCTAGGAAGGCTTCCTTCAAAGAAAATTTTGAGTAAAGATTTGTGATAATGCCACAAAGGACTCAGTGTACTCCTTAAACTGAGAGTTCAAACTTTGGGTGAGGATTAGTTCTTGACACAGACTTTAAGGCTTTGTGAAGAAACATAAGGTGGCCTTTCCTTAAAGATCTGCCATCTGTGCTTTACTACCCTCAGGCTCCACCTACCTAAGCTTTTACTATTTCATTTAACCCCACTATCTTTTTATCTCAAAAGACTTACCCATTCTGCTACACAAGTATCACACATTTATGGATAGAATCATCCAGTTTTAGAATAACAGTGCATCCATGAATATTGTTGGGTTTGAGCTCAGCTATTCCGAGTTGTCAACTTGATTACATATCAGGAATTAACTGAAACCCTTATATCTGTGAAGCATTTTTTTTTTCAATGAAATCATTTGAAGTAGGAAGACTGACTTCTAACCCAGATCTCTGAGGTGGGAAGATCCACCTAAATCTGGGCCATACCTGGTGGAAACCCTATATAAAGGACACCCTATATAAAGGAGGAAGCTTGTTCTCTTGGCCTACTTGTTCTTACTCTTACTGGAAAGTCCATTTCTTTGTAGGCATTAAAGTCTATTTCTTTGAGAGTCCAGCATGTACTGAAGACCAGCTGGGACATCCAGCCTCATGGACCGAAGAAACTGCTTGGTAGGCAGCCATTGTTGGACAAGCTAGACAACAGCCTGGAAGCCATTCCAATAAATCCCCCTTCTGTGTATACATATAGATTCATTCTGTAAGTTCTGGTCCCCTAGAGAACACTGTCTAACAGATTCTTTTAGTTTGTCACCTCCATTACTGGCTGATGGTAACTTTATTTATTTATTTATTTTGGTTTTTCGAGACAGGGTTTCTCTGTGTAGCCCTGGCTGTCCTGGAATTCACTCTGTAGACCAGGCTGGCCTCAAACTCAGAAATCCGCCTCTCTCTGCCTCCCAAGTGCTGGAATTAAAGGCATGACCACCACTGCCTGGCTGATGAACATACAAATTCATGTATTTCACATACAAAATTCAGTTTCATGTGATTTCAAGTTTAATCAAAGCCTAAACATTCACTTATATAAAGCATAATTAACATTTTGGTTTTTTCTAGAAAGTACCCAATAATAAAATGACCCAGAAAATGACCAAAAAAATGACTGAGAAAAACACAGATGGATATTGTGTTCAAATTTAATGAAAAGATTAGGCAGTAGAACTCTGAGAACAGAAAAGGAAGCCTTTTGATTCCTTCTTAGACATCACAGTTTAAAACAGTTATTTAATAGTATGTTTTAAAAGATTACAGCTGAGCAGTGGTGGCGCTCGCCTTTAATCCCAGAACTGGGAGGCAGAGGTAGGCGGATTTCTGAGTTTGAAGCCAGCCTAGTGTACAGAATGAGTTCCAGGACAGCCAGGGCTACACCTAGAAACCCTGTCTCGGAAAAAAAAACTTAAAAAAAGAAAAAAAAAAAGATTACAAAGTATTCTTGAATAAATGACTTAAAAGACATGCTACAAAGCTACCTTTGGATGTTCTACTAGAAATTCTTTTTTTGTTTTTTTGTTTTTGTTTTTCCAGACAGGGTAAACCAGGCTGGCCTCAAACTCAGAAATCCACCTGCCTCTGCCTCCCAAGTGCTGGGATTAAAGGCGTGCGCCATTACAGCCTGGCACTGCTGAAAATTCTATCACTTCACTTTGCTGTTGCAATTGCTAAACCTAGAGTAAAAAGGCGTGGAACTAGCAGAGACTCTTCTTCAGCCTCTTAACAAAGTTCTCTACAGATCTGATTACATAGTAAGGACAACAGTATCTACTCCAAACGGCTGTCATAAAAACTAATTTAGGCCAAAAAGTTTAAACTATAAATATAAACTACGTAGGATATTGCTATATAGAGTTCATATTTAACATGAAATAAAAAATACAAACATAGCAATTTAAAGTTTTACGAATGTTCTGGTTTTCTTAACAGTGTATACATATCAAACTTTATAATTAAGTAAATTCCTACTTCAGGAACTCACACACACAAACACAGGAGGGTGGAGAGGGAGAGAGAAATGGCTGTGACTGGCATACCTGAGCAGTTTCTAACTTCAGTTTGTCAATATTGAGTGTGTTCCTCTGCAACCCACTGGCAGCCAACGACAGAAGCTGCTTCAGGGCCTTGATGTCTTCCTGGACTTTAAGCATTGCTTTGGAAGACATTCGACTAATTTCTTCCTGGACTTGTTTTTGTTCCTTGACAAATTTCCTAAAATAACAAAAAAACACAAGTAATAGGAATGAGGGTTGGAAGGAAAAGGGAGGGATGGAAATGATATATATGCAGATGGGCTAAAGAGATGGCTCAACAGATAAAAGCAACAAGCTACTCTAGCCGAAGTCCTAGGTTCAGTTCCCAGCACCCACACACCTGCTTACAATCCCCACAGCTGTCTATCACCCCAGTTCAAGGCCCTCTTCTGACCTGCACAGACACCAGACACAATGCATAGACATACATGCAGGCGAAACACTCATACACATAAAGTAACTCTTCAGAAAAAAAATTAAGTAAAAAAGATAAACAAAAAGATTTAAAATAAACAACCAAGATTTAAAAAAATAAAACTTTTTTCCTAGAGAAAAAGAAGTATGTTTAAAATAAGCTGGTCATAGTCTAAAATTTGAAAACTTTAGTTCACACTTTTTTCTTTTCCAGACAGAATTTCTCTGTGTAACAGTCCTGGCTGTCCTAGAACTCTATTTGGACACCAGGCTGGCCTTGAACTCACAGAGATTGATAAGCTTCTGCCTCCCAAGTGCTGGGATTAAAGACATGTGCCACCACCACTCAACACCCTTTCTAATATAATGGTACTTATAGAATTTTAATTCTTGCTTTCCTGATTAAAATTTTTCAACATTATTTGTGTGTGCATGCTATTTTTTGTCAACTTGACTTAAACTAGAGACACTTGGAAAGAGAATCTTAATTAAGGAAGTGCCTCCATCAGTCTGGCCTATGGGCAAGTCTGTTGGGCATTTCTTGATTAGTGATTGATATGGGAAGGCCCAGCCCATAAAATACTTAGCAAAAAGATGTTTCCCCTAAAATGTACCAAAGAATTTTTCAAGTTTAATTTATCTAATTATACTTGGTACTTACTGGAGATTTTCAACATCCTGACAGATGACAGGAGGCAGATTTTCATCTTTCAGTGCTTTACTGTCCCTAAGAAAAAAGCCACACCTGCATTAATGCCATCCACAAATGCATTTATACCATCTAGAGTCTAAGAATTGACAAATGAGTTTTATTTTCCTGTTAAGAAATGAGAATACAGCTATAGTTATCTACTTATGTTTTTATTCCAGTCTTTATAAAGAAAATAATTTCCTTGACTTGAAAATAACTTTAACAATTTATTTGACACCAATATTTCTTACCAAAGATTGGTGGCCATCATAAATATTCTGAAAAGTATTTAAATGTCTGAAAACAAAATCAGTAAATACTAGACTGAATGAGATGCTGAACTAAATTTCTTCTGATTCAAAGATTTTATGATTGACATTCAATTTAAAAAAATTAAGATATTAAAGAAAACCTATAGCTTTTTTCATGAGATTATATTTTTTCAGAATAATTTAGTATTTCCTACATACAGGAAAATACAGCCTACTGACACAATTACAAATAACACAGACAATAATTAAGATTTGGCCTGCTGTAATAGACTCACTTTACAGTGCTGGCTAGAATCCCCAATTTCTCAGACCCTTCATTTAAAACTTTTAAAGCTTTCAATTTGGGGTTATATATGTTCAGCTAACTGTTAATCTATATAAATATCCAAAATCTGAAACACTTCCAATCTTATAGATATTCAATCTTAATAGGTTAAAGCAATATATGTTTGTGAGGAGTGAATCTAACTGCATCTTTACAAATGATTTACTTAACAAATGATTCACAAACTAAGCAGGTAACTGGCAAGTAAAAAATGGCCATATTCCAAGCATGCATTTGATCTATGTGGAAGGCATTACCTTGGCTGAAGACTGGAGGAAGTGAAACACACTGGAGTAGTAATTTGTGTAGTAAAAGTACACTGTAAGGGCTACAGGAATACTCAGTAGGAAAGCACACACTTAGCAGGCACAAGACCCTAAGTCAATACTCAGCACTGACAAGGCTAAAACTAAATTATCTGTATTACTGGGAAATATCAACCACTTTTTCCTGGAAATGTCTTTAAATTTTCTCAATGACTAGTAATCAAAGATTTGACATTTCAGAGGGTTTCCAGAATAATTTACCATTTTTGGTAAACATGAATTTTTTGCCTTCTAAATGTATACCTAGTTATAATCTTCTTGCATCTATACAACCTGCCAACAATTTAAAATGTAATTAAAATTTTTAAAGTTAAATTATAAACTTACTCTGGCCTTGTTCCCGTTTTATCACCTAAAAAAATTCAGAAAGTGTCATGTAAAAATGGGTCATTTAATAACATTAACACATTACAAGTTCTAAATTAACAAACATTAAATACAAACACAAGTATGTGATTCCCTGTACTGAAGGAAGAAACACGACATGGTGATGGAGCTTGGATGCCAAGCAGACACACTACAGAGCTCAGCTGCATGCACTCCCTCAAGATGAAACAACTTCTTTAAAAGTTTTCTTGTGTAGATTGCTTATGTTCCTGTCTACCTACCTGTTTAACTCCAGAAACTTAAAACATCACCATCACCACTATCAATGTCCCAACTTCTCCAACCTAACTCTCCATAAAGCATTCTTAATCCTTTAAGACAACTGTTTCCATGAACCTTCCCATCTGCCACAAACACAGACTACATCACACCCTCAACAATGGATATCGCTTAAAATGCCAATCCACTACCATTCAACATTTATTTCTTACAGTAGTAGTGAGTAAAACATTTTCTTCAAATGTTCATTAGGTAAATATGTTTTCTCCATTTGTGAACTCCTCAATCCTGTGATCCATTCATTTTCTGAGGTACTGCTCTTATTAAGTTATTCAACATTAACTGAATTTTTGTCTCATAGATAGCACAGTCCATTCATTTATTTCTAAAATTGGATCCATATACTGATTTCAAAGATGTTAAAATGTGAGAAAGCATGTAAAAATCAAGTACTCTACATTTTAACGTCATTTGTCACTTACTTTCAATATAAATGGGTTTTTAGTTCTTCTTCCATAACTATTCATACTTATTTTTCAATAAAAATATGGAATAACTAATTCATCACTACCTTTCGCTGCTCAACATTTCCAAATTTGGAACCTTCCTTCTAAAATTGAAGTCTAAGATTTGATGAGACAGGGACTTAATTTTGTTTACCTAAATAGCTCATTTTCTTAAAACTAATGTACTGTGGTGGTCCCCCACAGAATCTGAATACTTGAGACCCCAGTTTGTGGCAATTTGGCTAGGATTAGAATGTGTGGCTCTGGGATGGCGAGATGGCTCAGCTGGTAAGAGCACTGACTACTCTTCCGAAGGTCCTAAATTCAAATCCCAGCAACCACATGGTGGCTCACCACCAGCCATAATGAGATCTGACACCCTCTTCTGATGCATCTGAAGTCAGCTACAGTGTACTTATGTATAATAATAAATAAATCTTTGGGCTGGAGCAAGCAGGGCCGACTAGAGAAGCAGAGGTCCAAAAATTCAATTCCCAAAACCCACAACAAGGCTCACAACCATCTGTACAGTTACAGTATACTCACATACATAAAATAAATAAATCTTTAAAAAAAAAAAAAGAATGTGTGGCTCTGCTGGAGAAGTCTGTCACCAGGGGCTGGCTGACTTTTCAAAAGCCACATGCCATTCCCAGTTTGCAGTTTGCTCTCTCCACTTTCTGTATGCTATACTTGATGTAGGCTGTCAAGTGAAAATCTAGCTGCCTGTCACCTACCATCTCTGATCTGTTATAGTTGACTATTAGCCCTCTGGAACTGTAAGCCAAATAACTCTTCCAGAGTTGCCTTGGTCATGGTGTTTTAGCACAGCAATAGAATAATAACTAAGTATTTCCAATATTAACTGAGTAAGAAATTACAAATATACAGATCATTGTCGTGATTTACAAATAAGCATTAACATAGCTATACAAGACATAAACTTAAGCTATTTACAAAAGTCAATAGTTTATACTCAACATATAAAATTTGTGAAATATTGATGATAATATAAACAAACAGGAAGGTACCATACTGATGAGTCTTAGTGGTCGATCACACTAGTGATCTTTCAGGGAGTTTCGAGGAGCCTGCAAGCATACTAGCAATGCTGTTAGAACACGACACTGAAGTAGCATTACTTACTCTTTTTATCTGATGAGGTACTAAAATCTATACCACCAAGGCCTTCATTGTTGGCAACTGAAGTAGGTGCTGTTGTACCCAAAGACAAGCTTAAAGCATTTTGTCCAAGACCTGGAAATGAATGAGATACCTCTGTCAACATCATTTATCAACTTTCCTGACTTTAAGACCACAGATTTTCTTTCTTACTTGTTTTAGGAGAATAACATGAAAAAATCTGGAGCAGGATTTGGGTAAATATCGATAATCTTGTTGGATTCAATAATATATTTAATTTGTAAGTTGGGCGGCCCAGTGAAGGTTCTGTGCTGCAGTGTAGGGAAATGCCAGGGCCAATAAGTGGGAGAGGGTGGGGTGGCAGGCATGGGGAGGGAGGAGGCAACAGGGGTTTGTTCTTGTTGTTTTTGTTTGTTTGTTTGTTGGAGGGGAAACTGGGAAAGGAGAAATTTACATGTAAATAAAGAAAATATCTAATAAAAAAAAGAAAAAAAAAATTTGTAAGTTGGTATCTTTCATTATGAAAGGGCCTGACTACATCTAATTTGATATAGGTAAACATTCTATTTTTAGTTATTTTAAAAACTTTTTCTACAAAATCCATTTCACATGATATATTTTCAGGTGAATACATCCTGCTGTTTGATATTTTGGAATTGCACAATTTTTAAATACTCTATGATTTTGTAAAATATAAATGTGATATACCTTAAATGTTAAATATTGACTACACATTCCCAAGTTATTCTTAAAAAAAAAAAAAAAAA
>JADRCD010228201.1:29394-57776 GCA_019843815.1 Montemys delectorum | reverse complement strand
GGGGGGAGGGGAAAAGACTGAAGACCCCCCCTCCAAGCACCAGCAGAAAGAGTGGAAAAAGGCAACCTGGAGATGTAGTTGGTGAGGGTAGGGAGTGGCCTCTAGAATATAACAGAGAAGTGGGAGGTGAGAGACTCTCAGGTCTTAAAGGGATGGACCTTAGCAGAAATGTGCTACAGTGGGGAGAGGGAACTTGTAAGTCAACCTGCAGTAGAAAAATAGGGCATCAAGTGGAGTGATGGGATTGCCATCCCACAGTCAGAAACTCTGACCCAGAATTGTTCCTATCTGAAAGAACTTCAGGGACAAAAATGGAAAAGAGAATGAGGAAAAGGAGGTCCAGTAACAGGATCAAATTGTGATCCAGCTCAGAGGGAGGTCCCAAGGCCTGACACTGATACTGATGCTATCTATGGTGTGCTTACAAACAGGGACCTATCTTGGCTGCCCTCTGAAAGGCCCAACAAGCAGCTGAAAGAGTCAGATGCAGATATTTCTATCAAACCAATCAACAGAAGCTGGTGACCCCTGTGACTGAATTATGGAAAAGCTGGAAGAAGTTGAGGAGGAGGGCAATCCTATAGGAAGACCAGCATTTTCAATTAATCCTGACCCCTGAGATATCTCAGGCACTGAGCAACCAGCCAGGCAGTATACACCAGCTGATATGAGGCCCCCAACACATATTCTGCAGAGGACTGCCAGGTCTGGACTCTGTCAGAGAAAATATACCTAACCCTTGAGAGACTTGGAGCCCCATAGAGTGGGGAGGTCTGGTGTCGTGGTGGGGGGACATCCTCTGAAGACAGGCTTTGGGAGTTGATATGTGGAGTAGTCAGTGGGTGGACCTAGAGAAGAATAAAGCCTGGACTGTAAAAAAAAGATTAAAAAATTTAAAAAAAAAAAAAAAAAAAAGGTGACCAGGTGAGACATTCATCTTCCTAGACTGAACAAGCACTAGATTCTTAATCGTGTCCACCATGTGGAATCATTGTTGGATTAGGGTTAGCACAACCTGTAAGCCATTATAATAAATCATTGCCTTTAAACATATATAGAAAGACTCATTGTATAAATTCTGCTCTTCTGGAGAACCCTAATAATACAAGAGGTAAGAAAAAGAAAGAGATCATTAACAAGTATACTTGGGGATACTGAGTGAGGTATGCAGTCATCTGATAGTTATCCTCAGAAATGAAAATATAACTCATTGGTTTGTACTCTACTTTTGATGTTTCTTGGGAGCTACAAACCACATTTTTAGGGGATCAAGGAAATGATGTTTACTCTTGGTTGTCCACTTGAAAATATCTGCAAAGAACAAATATCTACACGAGGAGGACACTTATCTGACATATTGTCTGATTGAATTCTGTTAATGACTTCTAGCCAGGCACCTGAGGATGCAATACATCCACCTTTAATCCAGATCCTGAGCCAGGGCAACACACCCTTAATCCTGGACACGCCTTCTACTGGAGGTGTATATAGGGCGTGGAAGCATGAAGGTTTACTCATTTCTCAGCTTGTCTTCAGATGGGTCACACATCCATCCCCACACTGGCATTGGAGCCCACTGTTTCCAGCCTATAGAGCAGACGAGGTGAGACGATCTCTCTAGTGAGACTGCAAACCTACAAGACTACTGAACTTGTCATCTTTCCATAGCTACGGTTGGATTAGCAGGACCGCAGACTGTAAGCATTTCCAAAAATCCCCTTTTGGACATGTATATAGAGAAAGATTCACTCCGTACTTCTTTTTTGATTGGATATTTTATTTATTTACATTTCAAATGTTATGCCCTTTCCTGGTTTGCCCTCTACAAACCTCCATTCCCTTCTCTTCCCTCTCTGCCTGCTTCTATAAGGGAACTCCCTACCAACCCAAGCACTCTCCCCTCGCAGCCCTAGCATTCCCCTAGGCTGGGGCATAGAGCCTTCACAATCCCGAGGCCCTCTCCTCCCATCCATTCTAGATAAGGCTATCCTCTGCTCAGATGCAGCCATGGGCCCCTCCCTGTATACTCTCAGGTTGGTGTGTTAGTCCCAGAGAGCTTGGCCAGTCTGCTTGGTAGATATTATTGTTCTTCCTATGGGGTTGCAAACTCCTTCACCTCTCAGTACTTTTCCTAATTCCTCCACTGGGGTCCCCATGCTCATTCTGATGGTTGGCTACAAGCATCTGCATTTGTGTCAGTCTCTGGCAGAGCCTCTCAGGAGACAGCTATATCAGGCTCCTGTCAGCAAGCATTTCTTGGCATCAGCAATGGTGTCTGGGCTTGGTGGCTGCATATGGGATGGATCAACAGGTGGGGCAGTTTCTGGATGGCCTTTCCTTCAGCCTCTGTTTAGTGTTTGTGTCAGTGTTTTCTTTAGACAGGAGGAAATTTGGGTTAAAATTTTGGAGATAGGTGAGTGGCCCATTCCTCAATCAAGTGCTGTGCTTCTTAACACCAGGATATGGTCTCTCCAGGTTCTCCATCCCCTTTGTGGTGTATTTCAGCTACTATCACCCCCTTTGAGTCCTGGGAGCCTCTTGCTTTCCTGGATTATGGGACTTTCTGGTGGCTACCCCAAATTCCCCATCCTTCAATGCTACACACCTCTGTTTAAATTCCTGACCATCTGTACTTCTCCCCAGTCTCTTAGTATACCTGATGCTGTCCTCCATTTTATCCCTTCCCCTTCCTTCCTCCCCCCACCCAGTCCCTTTTACCTTCTACCTCCCTTGATTGTTTTGTTACCAATTTAAAGTAGGATTGTAGCATTCACACTTTGGTCTTCCTTCTTGAGCTTCAGAAGATCTGTGTCTCGAGTCAGGTGTAGGGATGGTGCAGAGAGCAAAAGAAAGAGTGCCAATGACTCCTAGGAATAGGTTATACTAGTATTGATTCATAAAACAAATAGAAAGTGAAATGGGATCACATTCATTCACACACTCACTTCACTCACCACTGGTCTGGCAGAGCATGCAAGGCCTGCTGACATTTCCTGCTGTGTTTGGATCTCCACTTGGTCCAGAGTTGGGGTGTCTGGAATTGATAGGCTGGCTCCAGGAATGAGCCAGTCTCCACCCATATCACTTACATTTGTTCTTCACAGTCTGAATTGAATCTTGAGAATTCCAAGCTTTTTGTGGAATTCTCTTCTTATCAGAGACTACATACCAGGTGTGTTCTTTTGTGATTGGGTTACATTACTCAGGATGATATTTTCTAGTACATCCATTTCCCTACGAATTTCATAAAGTCATTGTTTTTAATAGCTGAGTAGTACTCCATTGTGTAAATGTACCATATTTTCTGTATCCATTCCTCTGAGGGACATTTGGACTATTTCCAGCTTCTGGCTATTATAAATATGGCTGCTATGAACATAGTGGAGCATGTGTCCTTGTTATATGTTGGGGCAACTTTTGGGTATATGCCCAGGAGTGGTATATCTGGGTCCTCAGGTAGTACTAGTTCCAATTTTCTGAGAAACTGCCAGACTGATTTTCAGAGTGGTTGTACAAGCTTGCAATCCCTCCAGCAATGGAGGAGTGTTTCTCTTTCTCCACATTCTCACTAGCATCTGCTGTCACCTGAGTTTTTGATCTTAGCCATTCTGATTGGTAAGAGGTGGAATCTCAGGGTCGTTTTGATTTGCATTTCCCTGATAACTAAGGTTGTTAAACATTTCTTTAGGTGCTTCTCAGTCATTTGAGATTCCACAGTTGAGAATTCTTTGTTTAGCTCTGTATCCCTTTGTAAAAGAATTATTTGATTCTCTGTAGTCTAACTTCTTGAGTTCTTTCTATTGGATGTAAGATTGTTTAACCTCTTCCCAATCTGTTAGTTGCTATTTTGTCCTGTTGATGTTGGCTATTGGATTGCTCTATAGTGCTTTTACTACGTTTAGGTGTGGGCCTTGAATTCTTGATTTTCCAAGACTTTTAACGTGATGGGCTGTTGAATTTCTTTAATGCTTTTTCAGCACCTAATGAAATGATCATGTGCTTTTTCTCCTTTGAGTTTGTATTGGTTTATATAGTGGATTCTGTTGATGGATTAAACCATCACTGCATCCCGGGATGAAGCCTACTTGATCATGATGGATGATCATTTTGATTTGTTTTTGGATTCAGTTTGTGAGAAGTTTATTGAGTATTTTTGCATTGATATTTATAAGAAAAATTGGTCTGAAGTGCATTTTCTTTGTTGGGTCTGTGTGGTTTTGGTATTAGTGTTAACTGAAGTTTCATGGAACGAATTGGGTAGTGTTCCTTCTGTTCCTATTTTTGTGGAATAGTTTGAAGATTATTGGTTTTAGGTCTACTTTGCAGGCCTTATAGAATTCTGCACTAAAGACATCGTATCCTGGGGTTTTGGTTTTTTGGGTTTTTTTGTTTTTGATTTTTTTTTTTTTTTTTTTTTTTTTTTGGTTGGGAGACTTTTAATGACTGCATCTGATTCTTTCTTAGTTAAGAGACTGTTTAGATGGTTAATCTGATCCTGATTTAACTTTGGTAACTGGAATCTGTCTAGAGAAGTATCCATTTCATCCAGTTTTTCCAGTTTTGTTCAGTATAAGTTTTATAGAAGGATCAGAGGATTTTATTAATTGCCTTGATTTCTATTGTTATGTCTTGCCTTTCATTTCTGATTTTTTTAAATTTTGATACTGACTCTATGCCCTCTGGTTGATCTGACAAAGGGTTTATCTTGTTGATTGTCTCA
Source organism: Montemys delectorum (assembly GCA_019843815.1). NCBI lineage: Eukaryota > Metazoa > Chordata > Mammalia > Rodentia > Muridae > Montemys > Montemys delectorum. The sequence goes on along the minus strand of JADRCD010228201.1, from coordinate 53,056 downwards.
AAGAACTAGCCCCTGATTTTGTTGATTCTTTGTATAACTCTTTTTGTATCTACTTCATTGATTTAAGCCCTGAGTTTGTATCCTGAAGTCTACTCCTCTTGGGTATATCTGTTTCTTTCTGTTCTAGAGCTCTCAGATGTGCTGTTAAGCTGCTAGTGTATGCTCTCTCCAGTTCCTTTTTGGAAGCACTCAGGACTGAGTTTTGTTCTTAGCACTGCTTTCATTGTGTTACATAAGTTTGGGCATGTTGTAGCTTCATTTTCATTAAATTTTAAAAAGTTTTTCATTTCTTTCTTTCTTTTTTCCTTATTCAAGTTATCGTTGAGGGTAGAGTTGTTCAGCTTCCATATATATGTAAGCTTTCTGTTTATGTTGTTATTGAAGACCAGCCTTAGTCCTTGATGATGTAATAGGATGCAAGGGATTATTACAAACTTCTTGTACCTGTTGAGGGTTGCTTTGTGACTAATTATATATATAGTCAGCTTTGTAAAAGGTATCAAGAGGTGCTGAGAAGAAGGTATATTCTTCTGTTTTAGGATAAAATGTTCTATAAATATTCATTAAGTCCATTTGTTTCATAACTTCGGTTAGCTTCACTGTGACTCTCTTAAGTTTCTGTTTCCATGTTCTGTCCATTGGTGAGAGTGGGGAGTTGAAGTCTCCCACTATTATTGAGTGAGGTACAATGTGTGATTTGAGCTTTAGTAAAGTTTCTTTTATGAATGTAGGTGCACTTGTATTAGGAGTACAGATGTTCAGAATTGAAAGCTTATTTTGGTAGATTTTTTTTTGATGAATATGAAGTGTCCTTGCTCATCTTTTTAGATAAATTTTTGTTGAAAGTCTATTTTGTTTGATATTTGAATGGATACTCCAGCTTGTTTCTTGGGAACATTTGCTTGGCAAATTCTTTTCCCTCTTTTATCTTGAGGTAGTGTCCATCTTTGTCATTAAGAGATGTTTCCTGTATGCAGCAAAATATTGGGTCCTGTTTACTTATCCATTCTGTTAGTCTATGTCTTTTTATTGGGGAATTAAGTCCAATAATGTTAAGACATATTAAGGAATAGTGATTGTTGCTTCCTGTTATTTTTTATGTTATTTTAATTTTGTTTGGCTAACTTTTTCTGAGTTTGTTGAAGGAGGATTACTTTCTTGCTTTTTCTAGGGTGCAGTTTCCCTCCTTGTGTTGGAGTTTTCCATCTATTATCCTTAATAGGGCTGGATTTGTGGAGAGATATTGTGTAAATTTGTTTTGTCAGGAACTGTTTTGTTTTCTCCATCTATGTTAATTGAGAGTTTTGCTGGGTATAGTAGCCTGAGGTGACATTTGTCTTCTCTTAGGTTCTGTATAACATCTGCCCAGAATCTTCTAGCTTTCATAGTTTCTGGTGTAATTCTGATAGGTCTGCCTTTATATGTTACTTGACCTTTTTCCATTTTTGCTTTTAATATTCTTTCTTTGTGTGTGTGTGTGCATTTGGTGTTTTTTCATTATTATCTAATGGGAGGAATTTCTTCTGGTCCAATCTTTTTTGGATTTCTGTAGGCCTCTTATATGTTCATGGGCATCTCTTTCTTTAGGCTAGGGAAGTTTTCTTCTATAATTTTGTTGAAGATATTTACTAGCCCTTTAAGTTGGGAATCTTCACACTCTTCAATACTTAATATCCTTAGTTTTGGTCTTTTCATTGTGTTCTGGATTTCCTGGATGTTTTGGGTTAGGATCTTTTTGCATTTTGCATTTTCTTTGACTGTTGTGTCAATGTTTTCTAGGGTATTTTCTGTACCTGAGATTCTCTCTTCTATCTCTTGTATTTTGTTGGTGATGCTTGCATCTATAACTCTGCATCTCTTTCCTAGGTTTTCTATCTCCAGGGTTGTCTCCCTTTGTGATTTCTCTATTGTTTCCATTTCCACTTTTAAATCCTGGATTGTTTTGTTCAATTCCTGTATTTCTTTTTTGTTGTTGTTGTTCTTTGTTTGTTTGTTTGTTTTGTTTTTGTTGTTGTTGTTATTTTGTTTTGTTTGTTTACTTTTTGGTTTGTTTGTTTGTTTTCTAGACAGGGTTTCTCTGCGTAGTCCTGACTGTACTAGAACTCACTCTGTAGACCAGGCTGGCATCGAACTCACAAATCTGCCTTCCCCAGCGCCTCTCAACTGCTGGGATTAAAGTCGTGTGCCACCACTGCCCTGCTCTTCTGTGTATCTTTAAGGCAGTTATTTATGTCCTTCTTAAAGTCCTCTATCATCATCAAGAGATGTGATTTTTAAATCACAATCTTCCTTTTCCAGTGTGTTGGGGAATATAGGGCTTGCTGTGGTGTGAGAACTGGGTTCTGATGATGCCAAGTGCCTTGTTTTCTGTTGCTTATCTTCTTGTATTTGCCCTTCAATATCTGGTTAGCTATGCTGTTAGCTGGTCTTGCTGTTGCTGAGCCTATGAGCCCAAAGGCCTGTGATCTTCTGTGTGTTAGCACTCATGGGAAATCAGCTCTCTCCTGGTAGGTTGTGTTTTGGAGAGCTGTGGCACAGTGTTAGCTCCCAGGTGAAGAAAGAAACTGGAAGGGACTCCATAACTTCTATGATTCTAGAAAACCATGATTTTTTACAGGGGTATGTAGCCTTCATAGGAATTTGGGTGTTATTTTAAAATCCTGATTATGTAAATTTATTTAATGACCACCAATTTAACATGCTATAGGAATAGAGTGGAATGTTCATGAAGAAGCCTTGTTGTACAATTTGTATGTGACTTTTCTTTGTTTGGACAAAGCATTCCATACAACATAATTTATCTTTTCTCATATTTCAGTGGGAAACACAGGAGATTGATGCAGGAGCCACTCTATCTCATGTATTTGGAATATTTAAAAACCATAAGCCCCAGGACTCCCAGGGAAGGAGAAAAAGGACTGCACAAGTCACCAATGATTACCACAGTGCCTGTGCAGTATAAGAGGAAACATTTAGAGTACTTTTGGTGAAAACATTAGAAAACTAGGTATTCATACTGTATTTTAAAGTACTGTTCATTGTGCTGTTGGATCAGCCACACCTGTGGATAACACATATAGAGTTGGAGCTGTTCCTCTGGGGTCAGAGGGCATTTTTTTAATCCAAGATTATCATTCCCTAGTAGAGTCAAATAGTGTGGCTGAGGGAAGGATTTCAAATATATTCTGCTATTTGCTCACAATACAGACACTGCTGAAACATGTAACAAAGAACTGGACTCTGTACAGCCCATTTGCTGATTAGATCTAGAAGTCCCATCCTATGTAACTGCACTGGGACTCATTTCCTGAATGCACACCCCTTAGTCTTACAACTGGGATATCTATTGAGTACTTGGACCCCAAATTTGTTCTTGTTCTGCACTTTCCACTTCCACTTTATCTTTGAGAAAGATCAGGGTAAATCTGACCAGATACTATGGTGTTACTTAGGACATGAACAAAAGTCCAGATTTCTCCTGCTTGGACTTATGAAAAGGAGTTCAAGGAATCTTTTGCTTCTTTCCCAGATGTTTCAATCTATGGATGACTTAATTGTCTTCCTGTAGATTTTTTTACTGTTAGTTAACAACCTTAAACATCAAAATATAAAGTATTTTAAAACTGAGGAGTATGGAATGGTATCAACTAGAAAGGAGGCTGCCACTATGCTCTATGACAATACTAAGAAGTAGAGACCTTGACCAGTTTTCAGACAAGTGTTTGAAATCTGCAATCAGAAGTTAGGGACAACACAATACTGATTATGAGACCCAACTGAAGTAGTAAAATCTTTTGTATAAATTAGTTGTACTGTTACATCCTGGACTCTTCATGGTAGGAGCAGGTTCCCAGTTTCCAGGGATAGGAGACAGGCTGGATGTTGAGCTGAACACCTGATAAGTGTTTTGATAAGTAGTGGCTATGCAATGATACCTTCACAAACACATCAGAGGATACTATTTGTAGAGTTTTCTAATTGGTGAAAAAGTGGAAGTTATTACTGGCAGTTGCCAAGTTTTAATCTCCTCTAATACAGGTCTCTGAATTTATTTCCAGAGTGTACCTATCCATCAAAACTTCACATATTTTTCAACTCTACATGGTTTATCAAATGATGATGATGAGGAGAAGGATGTGATTTCTCCTCGTTCTTTCTTTCCTTTCCTCTTTCTCTCTTTTTCTTTCTTTCTTGAATATTTGCTTTCACCATTCCTTTTTTTAAATTTAATATTACATTTTCCTCTCATTTAGTCCATCTTACTATGAGCTGGATCTCTCTAGGTCCCATGAGCTGTGTGGTTATAATCCTAAACAATGGAGTCCTATTGTCAGTACATTGACAGCAAACCTCTCTCTCAGCATTAGTCTTTTATTTGAGAAACTCGATGGGACTCCATAGCACAAGGACACCACAGAATGCAACAGAGTCCTTCCCCAGGAAGACTTGCCTGCTTACAAAATCAATCAATCAATCAATCAATTAATAAATAAATAAATATAAGGCTATGTGAGATTCTGTATCCACAATTACTGAGGTTACCCTCCAGTAATCTATAACTCTCCACTGCAAGAGATTTCAACACCACCATACAATTGTCTCTTCATTGACTCCCTCCATCTAACACTAGCCTACCTGAACTCTACTCTACCTGTCCAAACCCACCACTATCCTACCAGCAAATGCTGTTCCATATTCTCTTCTAGGATGAATGAATACAACCTTGTAAAGGCACATAGTCCAGTAAGTAAATGGTAAGCAAGCTAACACCCAAAGAACCTCAAAGACTAGGTAAACAGTAGCACCTGCTGATTTCTAAGAGCCTGGGGTAAAATGTTTAAGCAAGTTCTCTAAAAATAGGGTTCTACCCGCTGAAAGGTATGGCATACCAAACCATAGACCCAGAAGCACTGAGTGCATCAGGGTGAGCTTTATAAAAGGAGACCCAGAGATATGAAGCTAGGGTTGTTCACCCATTCAAACTTCATTCCAGTCCCTGAAGTTGTGCAGCCCTGCCCTCCATCAGACATTCTCTGCCTGCTCCTGTCTACCACCTAACTTCTCTCTGTCTCCTGAATGTGAGTGTTCTCAAGGCCTTTAAGCCCTCAAAACTGATTACCCATTTCAGCCAGATGTTCTCCTTTCTCCCAACAGTTGAGGACCTTGAACAGTTCCCAGGCCTTCTGTGAAGCCTATGTGGAGATGGCAGAAAACACAGGTGCTTCCCAGCCAGGAACCTACACTATCCAGCCTTCCCCTGTGGAGTCCAGACAGCTTGTTTCTGGTCAGAACTCAGAGATGCCTACCTGGAAACGAACAGTGATGGCATCTTCATCCTATAGCACACAGGAGACAGCTTATACTCAGAACTCAATAGCACACCCAGGAAAAGTCATTGGTTTCCATTTTGGAGAGCCAGGTAAGACCTCTTCTTTGAACCAGCAAGTTGTTTCTTCTGCGGAGAAAAAATTCCCTGCAGACCCTCAACATACACAGCTCAACAGCACCCCCAAGACATGTCTCCCTTCTGGGGAGAAGACAACAGTACTTGACACAAGGGAGACTCTCTACAATGAAGGCTCCTGGATGAAGACACTGGATACTGACAAGACTCTCTTGATCCAAAATACAGACAAGAGTGAGAGTCAGAGGATTACCTTTGGCAATCAGCAAATTGCTCTCTCTGGAAGACATGCAGGCCAGGACACAAATGGGGATCAATTCCTTGCTACTGTACATGACCAGACCTTCAGTGGTGACCATGAGATACCTTTCAATGGTAGCCAGACCTACTACAGTCATATGACAACCAGGAACGGAGGGCATCTGACTCTCTCTGGGAATCAGATGACAGCACCCCAAGATAGCCAGGCCCTTTGTACCAATCAAATTATAACCACTTCTTCTGAACAGCATCCTTTTGGAGATCAGCAGAGTAACCTAGTAGCTGATAATGGATTCTATGGAGACCAGATGACATTGCCAAATGGATACCAGGCTGTCTATGAGCCTCAGATGAGATATAACTCTGGCCAAACAAATGACCAAATGAAATCCTTCAGTGGTCAGAATGTCTGCAAAGGTCAGGAGAATCACCTCAGTGGTGAGCACTCCCTCTCTGGGTATCAGACATCAGGCTACAGATGTGACCAGGATTTGATTGTGAATCCCCAAGTGACAAGTCCAATTGGTGGCCAGACCTACTACAGTAATATGACAACCAGAAATGGAGGTCATCTGACTTTCTGTGGGAGTCAGATGACAGCACCCAGTGATAGCAAGGCCCTGTATCCCAGTCAAATTATAACCACCTCTTCTCAACAGCATCCTTTTGGAGATCAGCAGAGTAACCTAGTAGCTGATAATGGATTCTATGGAGACAAGATGACACTGCAAAATGGATACCAGGCTGTCTATGAGCCTCAGATGAGAGATAACTGTTGCCAAACAAATGACCAAATGAAATGCTTCAGTGGTCAGAATGCCTGCAAAGGTCCCGGGAATCGCCTCAGTGGTGAGCACTCCCTCTCTGGGTATCAGACATCAGGCTACAGATGTGACCAGGATTTGATTGTGAATCCCCAAGTGACAAGTCCAATTGTTGGCCAGATCTACTACAGTAATATGACAACCAGGAATGGATGGCATCTGACTTTCTGTGGGAGTCAGATGACAGCACCCAGTGATAGCCAGGCCCATCATCCCAATCAAATTATAACCACCTCTTCTGAACAGCATCCTTTTGGAGATCAGCAGAGTAACCTAGTAGCTGATAATGGATTCTATGGAGACCAGATGACATTGTCAAATGGATACCAGTCTGTCTATGAGCCTCAGATGGGCGATAATTGTGGCCAAACAAATGACCAAATGAAATCCTTCAGTGGACGGAATCGCCTCAGTGGTGAGCATTCCCTCTCTGGGTATCAGACATCAGGCTACAGATGTGACCAGGATTTGACTGTGAATCCCCAAGTGACAAATCCAATTGGTGGCCAGAAACTCTCTGACTTTCAGATACCAACCTCCAGTCTTGATACAACTCTTCATGGGTCAAATAGGACAACATCCAGTGCAGAAGGCAACCTGGCTTGCCATTCAGAGACAATTCCTAGTTCTGAAGAGACATCCTACTTGGGTCAGATGAGGACTTCTGTTGATCAAAATGTCTACCCAAGTCAGAATGGAACACCCAATATTGGAGAAAGCCTTGATCCTCAGGTGACTTCACTTAGTAACCAAGCCCCGGATGTGGGTGAATCCTCAAGTCCTTCAAGTTCCCCTTTGATCCAAAAGCAACCTCATAAAAACTCTTTAGCTTACAGTTTGGTCCAGGGACAGCATCCAGAGATGAAGTTAGACCTCAAGACCAGGAGCTCTGTGTCCCAGGAGAACCCTCGTCCTTTGAAGCAGTACTCATGTACCTACGAGGGTTGTAATAAATCTTACACAAAGCCCTACCACCTCGCTGACCACATGAAGAAACACACTGGTAAGAAGGCTTATGTATGCAAGGATCCTGGATGTGGATGGAAATTTTTCCGTCCATGTGATCTCAAGAGACACAAACAAAAGCACAGTAGGATGAGGCCCTACCCCTGTCCCAATTGCAATAGAGACTATTCCAGGAAATCTTATCTCGAAAAGCATATGAAGAGCCATGAACAAGCATGACCCACCACTGCAACCTGACTGTCCACAAACAAAATCTTCCCTAGAAAAGCTTTATTGTTTCCTACCTGCAACTCTGTCAGCAACAACTCCATCATCTATTTTAATGCTGTTTGTAGATGACAAAACAAAGAAACAAATATTTAGAGTAAGAAACTGTGCCATGTGAGCCTCAGACCTCTTATTTTGCATGGGAAATCTTCTTAACTCACCCTTTTTAATGAGAGTATAACCACATTTCTATAACAAATTTTGGATTTTTTTTAGGTGTTTATTGTAGAAAGGCAGAGAGAGGGAAGAGTAGAGAGGTAGATGCTGGCCATGGCCATGTGTAAAGAAGGTGAAAGGAGAGGGAGTAAGAGGGAAAGAGGCAAGAGAGAGGCAAGAAAGCAAGAAAGACAAGAGGTAAAACAATAAGAGCAATTTTAGATTATTTTAGTTTGAACTACGAAGGTATAGAAATATGAAAATTATGACATGGCTGAAAGTATTGTATGTTGAATCAGGATCAATATTTCTCCCATTGTTATCTTTACCCTCGTACCCTCAAATTTTGTTAACAGTTTTAGTTATATATGTAGATTAATGCTATTTGACCACTGCATAAGTTAGACTATGATTGACACAATGGGTTTGTAAAGACACTCATGCATTAATTATTTTCTGGATTCATAATTGCTACATTTAAAAATAAAACTATCCTTTCTCTATCTTAATAGAATATGACTGAGATTTTAAAAATCACTTCAGAGTTTCTAGTTGATTAGAGGACTCATGATGCTCCAGTGACTTTTGACTTTTTTAATGAAAAGGAAATCCCAAACTGTGGGTTACTTATATGATAGAGAGCAAAGCAAACTTTGATTTTAGTCATAAAATGAAGAAAAGTGAAAACAGTTCCTGTGCCTTTTCTGAGAGTGAGAATGAGGAAAAACAATACAAAGTTGGAAGAGGGAGCCCAGTATGACTCACTGTTGTATCACTATAGTTGATTACATTGCAGTCTTACCATCAGCCTACTGATGCATTCAACAAAATAGTTAAATACTCAGATTAGCATTAAATTCTACAAGTGCATGCATGCATACCTGCATGCCAGATGTGTGTGTAATATGCTAAATAGTACTTTTATGAAGGTAAGGTCAGGCAAAATTAATGTATTGTCATATAAATTTAGTATAGTAATGATTGACTTTGGATCAGGGATTCAGGGAAACATAAGAAAATACCTTTGACTAACAGAAAAGCTTCATGTCTTAATTCAATTGGTAAATACTAAGTTTATTAATCTTTCGAAGTTCTATGAACTATATACCAAAGTTTGTATGTTTGTTTTATGTAACTTGGGTCTTAAATAAAATGATTGAAAATGCTATTTTTAAACACTGACACCTTTGGTGTTTTAAAATTGTGTGATTTATTGGTCCTTCTAATAAATATTTGGTGTGTGCCTAGTTTTGTACTTGTAATTTTATAGTCTTTCTAGAAAAGATGCTTTCCATAGTTACATAATCTGCAAGCCCTTGAATATAAACTAACCCTCTTACAAATATTCTTGTTACAAATATTCCCTTCCCGACTCTTCTTAATTCAACGAAAGTCACTACTATAGACAAATTCTGCTTGATCCCTACTCATCTACTACTCTCAAGCATAGCTCACGAAGTTGGTTTTGTAAAGCTTTGATAATTTAGAATAATTATTTTTGTTATTTTTCTCCTATCTTCTTGGAGATAGGTCAGGATAAAAATATGATCTTTGTAATATATATTAGCCACTTTTTTTTTTTGCTCTTCTATGGTATTTCTGTGTCTCAGAAACAAATTATCATGTTGTTCCTTTCTGGCACTATCAGTCACCAACTTTGACATCATCATTACTCAAAGCAATGTCTCGAGCTCCCCAAATAGTTGTACAGCATATGCTAGGATAAGATGAAATATCAAAATCTTCTCTTCAACTTCTAGCTCTCTTTTGTGTTAAATGCTTAGACCTATTTTCTATATTTGTGGCTGCTCACATGGCTTACATTCACTATTCACAAGCTGCTTCATAAATTTATATATGAAACTCAAGGTGAAGGGAAAATACGAATTTACCAGGCAAATAAATTGTTAGGGGGCTTTCACAACAGACAGAATCATTACAGTGAAAATTGAAAATAAGAGAAACAAACTTATAAGTATAAAAGTTACACACAATAGCTAGAATGCAAAGATTTTTAAGACAGGTAAGGATTTATGGTTTTGAACTGCAAAAGTTAGTGGTTTCCTCTGAGACTGAAACATTCCATCCTTCAGGAAACTCTTTAAGTAGAAAGGTAAACAACTAAAAACAGCTTCAAGAAGTCCCTAAAACTAACCAAATTTACTATGACCCTTTGCCTAGAGTAAATGAGCCAAGAGGTAAAAAAGGATTCTGAGATCAGTCAGTTTCCTGGAAGAGGCAGAAACCATCCAAAATACTTGCTCAAAACTAAATGCCTGGGAGAGATTTCTATTAGCTTAGTCACTTGGAAAGGGCACCAGCCAACTTGTGCTGTCAATATGCTCCTGGTTTCTAGCTTTTGTGAGCTGTCACCCATGCTGGGGTGGACTTTGGTGATTGTCTTAGTCAGGGTTTCTATTCCTGCACAAACATCATGACCATGAAGCAAGTTGGGGAGGAAAGGGTTTATTTGGCTTACTTCCACATGGCTGTTTATCACAAGGAAGTCAGGACTGGAGCTCAAGCAGGTCAGGAAGCAGGAGCTGATGCAGAGGCCATGGAGGGATGTTCCTTACTGACTTGCTTCCCAGGCTTGCTCAGCCTGCTCTCTTATAGAACCCAAGACTCCCAGCCCAGGGATGGCACCACCCACAATGGGTCCTACCCCCTTGATCACTAATTGAGAAAATGCCCCACAGCTGGGTCTCATGGAGGCACTTCCCCAACTGATGCTCCCTTCTCTGTGATAACTGCAGCCTGTGTCAAGTTGACACACAAAACCTGCCAGTACAGTGATGTAGTTGCTTTTGAGTCATTTTTCCCCTGCAAGACCTTATCTATATTCCTGAAAATAACCTCAATAAACTTACTGATTCACCAACTTGGACTTTGGTGATACACATATGTGATCTGTCTTGAGCCCTGTCTGTGATTAGTAGACATGAGTATTGTGTCCCTCCAGGAAATAAGATAGCTCAGTCAGTAAGTCTCTTGTCTTGCAGTAATGAAAGACTGTGTTTGAGCCTGGAACTCATGTGATACTAACCTGGTGTGCCGGATCACCAATGTACCCTAAATACTAGGGTAGCAGACAGGACCAGGCTCACTGACTACTCATGCAACCATGAACTCTGCAACAGTGAGATCTCCTGTTTCAAAAGAAATAAACAGACTGATGATGCTTGAGGAATGTGTCTTGATGATAAGGTTGTCTTCTGAATTACACATGTGCACACACATGTATATTGCATACACGTATTCACATCATAAACACAGACACACATACAGACATTTTGAAATATGAAGTAACTTCAGTGGCCTTAGGCATGACAACAAAGAGTTTGGATGTTTACCTGAAGAATGCTTTAAATAGACTAATACTGGTCTGTCAAAAGTGTTCGTTGCATCATTTCTTGTTGCAGGAAATATTGAGAAAGAGAGAACCTGTACATTCCTATGCTTGTGCCCTTGACTCTGCTGCCTGGCTGGCCATGCACTGGCAGGCAATGGCTGACCTGTTTTTGTCTAGTGGAGATTCTGGGTCAGAACTCCACAATCTCTCCACCCAAGTCACTAGGTTCCCAGTGGCAGATCACTACCACAGTATCCCCCTATTTCAAGCCCTCCATGGCCTTTGTGGTGCACATCAGGCAAATTCACACTTTGCCTAGGTACCTTTCTCTCTTGAACCCAGATGAGCCTCTGCATGTAGGAAAACACAACACAAACTTAGTTCAGAAGTAATGGTAACAATCTCTGGGTGCAACAACTAAAACCTAATCTTTTAGGTCTTATTAAAATCCAATTCCTCCAGTGGCAAATCCTTGTGGATCTCTAGGAAACTCAAGCAGCTACATCTTGCTCCTCTGCTGTCGCTTTGCAAAGGAGACCTAACACTTTCCTGCTTCCTCTCTTCCTTCACCCAACCTGGAAGTCCAGCCTACTTACCCAGTGATTGACTCCCTTATTCATTAGGTGATTGATTCACAAGAACAGTACCAGGTCCATCCACAATTTCTGTCATGGAATTTTTATTTTATTGGTAATATGGACAATTAGTAATTAAATACAATAAATAAAGTATTTTATATAGTTACTGTGGTGAAATACCCAGAATAGTTTATATAGTTGTCATAGGCTAGGCTTGTATGTTAAAAATAGATACTCTGTTTGCTTTGAAAAGCACTACCTTCCTGGCACTAGTAGCAGCACTTATACATAATACATGCTCAACAATTTTTGCATGACAAATAAGTGCATACTTGAATTCTCTAAGAAATAAATGTGGGTTAGTTAAATAGAGAGTGCCCAACCTGTATTCAACTCGGAATGTAAAGTTCATGGGTAAAATAGTATTTTTTTAACACAACAAAATGTTTATTTCCTGTCCATATAGACTTTCAGTGCTACACAGCAGAGAAGACTTTGCTTATTGTAGTAATAGTTGTCCAGAGTGCACACTTACACAGGTTTCAGATAAATGTGAGCTTCTGAAGTCACTATAGCAGAGGGAAAAAATGTGACAAACTGAGCACTCTTCTTAAAGTTTCTTCCTGAGCGTGTTGTCATTTTCTAGAAAGTCATATTAGCCAATATAGATCTCAAGTAACTCCAAAAGGATGGCAAGCAAGTGTATCCTGTGTCTAAGAGGAGAATAAGAAACATTTTCCCAGCAGCCATAATTTCCGTAGACAAATCTAGACATATCCAAGATTATTTATCAAACTCTGCATGTAAGGGAGACTGTAAATTTATGCATATAGATCATATCTGATCTCTAAAAAAGCAAAATATAAGAATTAACTCAGTGATATCTACAATCTTATAAGAGAATTTTTTTATTATTTTCTTTATTAACATTTCAAATATTATCCCTTTTCCATGCCCCCTCAAAACCTCCTATCCTACCCCTTCCCCCTGCTTCTTTGAGGGTGTTCCCCTACCCACCCAACCACTCCTGCCTCTTTGTCCTGCCATTCCCCTACACTGGGGCATAGAGCCTTCACAGGACCAATGGCCTCTCCTCCCATTGAGGCCCTACTAGGTCATCCTCTGCTACATATGCAGGTGGAGCCATAAGTCCCTCCATGTGTACTCATTGTTGGTGGTTTAGTCACTGAGAGCTCTGGGAGGTCTGGTTGGTTGATATTGTTGTTCTTCTTATGGGGTTGCAAATGCCTTCAGCTCCTTTAATCCTTTCTCAAACTCCTCCGTTGAGGACCCTATACTCAGTCCAATGGTTGGCTATGAGCATCCACCTCTGTATTTGTCAGGCTCTGGCAGAGGCCCTCAGGTGACAGCTATATCAGGCTCCTGTCAGCATTCACTTCTTGGCGTCCTCAATAGTGTCTGAGTTTGGTGACTGTATATGGGATGGATCCCCAGGTGGGACAGTCTCTGGATGGCCTTTCCTTCAGTCTCTACTCCACACTTTGTCTCCTTATTTCTTCCAGTGAGTTTTTTGTTCTCCCTTCTAAGAAAGACCAAAGCATCCACACTTTGGTCTTCCCTCTTCTTGAGCTTCACATGGTCTGTGAATTGTATCTTGGGTATTCCAAGCTTTTGGGTGTGATTTAAGAGAATACATTATATTGAACAGCTTGAGAAAAGCCCTGTAGTGATCCTCTACTATACACATGCTGCCAGAACATTCAGTCCCACCCTGTATAGTCCTTGATTGGTGGTTGGGTCCCTGGGAGCTCTGAGGGTACTAGTTAGTAATTGTTGTTCGTCCTAAGGGGCTGCAAACCCTTCAGCTCCATAGAACCTTTCTCTAACTCCTTCACTGGGGACTGTGTACTCAGTTCAATGAATGGCTGTGAGCCTCTACATCTGTATTGGTCAGGTATTGTCAAAGCCTCTCAGGAGATAGCTATATGCTTGTCCTTCCTTCAGTCTCTGCTCCATAGTTAATCTCTGCCACTCCTTCTGTGGGTATTTGGTTCCCCTTTTTAAGAAGGAATGAAATGTCCACCTTTTGGTCTTCCTTCTTCTTAAGTTTCTTGTGGTTTGTGGGTTGTTTTTCCTGTATTCCAAACTTCTGGGCTAATAACCACTTATCAGAGAATGCATATCATGTATGTTCTTTTGTGATTGGGTTACCTCACTCAGGATGATACTCTCCAGATCCTTCAATTTCCCTAAGAATTTCATAAATGCATTGTTTTTAATAGCTGAGTAGTACTCCATTGTGTAGATATACCACAGTTTCTGTATCCACCTCGGCCTTGTGAAGGTTTTGTGCCCCAGTGTAGGGGAATGCCAGGACCAATAAGTGGGAGAGGGTGGGGTGGCAGACATGGGGAGGGGGGAGGCAAAAGGGGTTTGTTCTTGTTGTTTTTGTTTGTTTGTTTGTTTTTTGGAGGGGAACCTGGGAAAGGAGAAATTTACACGTAAATAAAGAAAATATCTAAAAAAAAAGCCCTGTAGCACTGAGATAGAGAAAGCTAATCTAGAAACTTGGGTGATAAGGCTAGAGAAAGAGATAAAGGAAGTCTGAAAGGTGGTAGGAACATGTTACCAGTTCCAGAATATACTGCAAGGCCAGGTAAATTTACTGATTCATTCTAGGAGAATCATGAGAATAGTTTGGATTACTGAAAGTCAAGTAGATGAAAAAGAAGTCCTTTTTGTAGTCTAGAAATGGCATGAGCAATGTTGGAAATCAGGACTGTAATTGTTCACGTTTTATTGAAGTAATAAAGACAATGGACAAAAGCAACTTGGGAGTGAGGCCCTGCTGCTGACCCTTTGTTCATTGTGGCTGGCTTCACATGGCCTGCTCAACCTGCTTTTATATATAACTCAAGCACCACTGTCTCTCCTCCCAACTGCTGGGTCTTTCTCTATCAATAATTAACCGAGAAAATGCCCTATAGACTTCTTACTGGCAATCTTATGGAGGGATTTTCTCAAGCTTCCTCTAGCTTATATCAGTTGACAAGAAAAATTAACCAGGACAGGGTATGATAACGAAAATGGAAAGTATGGATAGCCTGAATGTTCTGTAGAATCTATTCTAGAGCAATTGATAAATTAAAAAAAAAAATTGAAAGGGGTCAAAAAAAAAAAAACTAATGAGCTTATATATTATGAAATTTATCAAAGGCAGGAGTACCAGTTATTGAAGGTGCCTTATTTTGAGGATATGGCTAGAATGGAACATTATCCATAAATTCACAGATGAAATGATATCCCACAAAATTAGAGTTGGGAGGAGACTATGGCTCACTCTACATGTGGATGAATAGTCCTTGGAAGAGAGGTAGAAGTATAAAATGAAAGACCTAAGGACCAAACCCCAAGGAACTTAGCTATAAGCAGGTACTTCGGGATGCAATTGTGAAGTCAGAACAAACTTGTTATTAAAAGTGTCAGGAGATGACAATGTTGCTCACAAAAACTGTTCCATTTTCTTTTAGTTAAGGAGTGTTAGCCTCAATCTGAGTAGAAGATTGCTGTCTTAAAATGGAATGTATAAATGAAACCAAAGTGTTTATGAAAAACTCTTGAAGAAACACAGGCTTCCCATAAGACTCTGAACAAAAGGATACCTCATGTTTGCTATATTTGTTCTCCTAAAACAATAAAGCATTTATCAGCTGGGTTATAATTATGACTCTTTATACAGTCTCTTAAACTTGAGCAATGTTGATGTAGTTTGTAAATACAAAAGTTTCATGATTTAGCTTGACTTTTAAAGTTACCTATCTTTATGAGTAAATTATGCTTTATATATGAAATAAGCATATAAAATGCATTATCTTAATCTGATAATAGAAGTTACAACTTACTCCTTAAGGTTGTTGCAAATTAAAGAAGTAAAGACAGGAATCAATGTTTCATCTATTGAAAGTCATAATTTCTTTCCTTTCTATCCCTTTTTTCTCTCACTCACATATGTGTATCCACTACATTTATTCAGTTGATAGGATTATATTCATATAAAATGTAATGTAAAATGTAAATATAAAATGTGTAATATAAAATATCATTGGTGATAAGTATTTGAGATTAGTCTAATACCTAAGGTTTTATTACCAAATAAGCTATTTTTAATATTCACAACAGAAATATAGCAATCATAATATCTTCACTTAAGGTAGCTGTTATTAAGAAGAATGTGAAGTAGGAAGGACAGTTGAAGATTATGAGAACTCACTGCTCTTACAGAGGAACCAGGTTTGTTTTTTTTTTTTTTAATTAGTATTATTTCATGGTTTTATTCTCTCCTTTAAAAGTCTATAATATGTCTCATTGGAACTGTCTCCCTTTAAAATGTGCCACAAATAAAAACAATGATCTAATACTTCAGGTAACTATGACTCTCTTCCTCTTTTTAAAAATTTTTTTTTATTAACTTTACATCCCAGTCACAACCCCTTCCCTCCTCTCTCTTCATTCCCACCCTTACAACTCTCTCCCTCCATTGCTACTTCCCCTTCTCCTCAGAGAAAAGGAGCCCCACCCCTCCCTTGAGTATCACCCCACCCTGTGGCATCTAGTTCTAGCAGGTCTAGGAATATCCTCTCCTACTGAGTCCAACCTGGGCAATCCAAGTAGGAGAAAGGAGATCCAATGGCAGGGAACAGAGACTGAGATAACCCCTGTTCCACTTGTTAGGGAACCATATGAAGAAAAAGCTACACATTTGCTACAACTATGTAGGCTGTCTATTTTAAGCCCCTGCATGATCCTTGGTTAGTTGCCCAGGCTCTGTGAACCTTCATGGTTAGTTGATTCTGTGAGTCTTTCTTCTTGTGGAGTCCTTGACCACTCTGACTTGCTTACTTCTATCCCCTACTCTTTCACAAGACTTCCCAGGCTCCACCTGACTTTTGACTGTTAATCTGCTTCCATCCTCTGCTAGATGAAGTCTCTCAGGAGACAATAATGCTAGGTCCCTGTCTGCAAGCTTGGCAGAGTATCATCGATAGGGTTGAGTGCTAGCTCTCTCACAAGGAATGAGTCTCAAGTTGGGGCAGTCATTGGATGGCTGTTTCCTTACTCTCTGCTCTGTCCCTGCGCAATTTGTAGGCAAGACAAATTTGAAGTTCTATCTAGAGCAGTAAGACAACAAAAGGAGATCAAAGTGATACTAATTAGAATGGAAGAAGTCGTTCAAAAATGACATGATAGTTTATATATCAACCCTCTCCCAATTCTACCAGAGAACTCTTTCAGTAAGATGACTGGATACAAAACTAATTCAAAAAATCAGTAGCCCTCCTTTATACAAATGATAAACAGGCTGAGACAGAAATTACGGAAAAAACACCCTTTATACTTGCCACAAATGATATAAAATATCTTGATGTGACTCTAACCCAGCAAATAAAAGATCTATATAACAAGAACTTCAGGCCTACGAAGAAAGAAATTGAAGAATATATCAGAAGATGGAAAGATCTATCATGCTCATGGATTTATAATAGTCAGAAACTGGAAAGAACCCAGATGTCCTTCAAGAGAAGGAATGGATTCATAAAATGTGGTACATTCATATAATGGATTACTACTCAGCTATTACAACCAATGACTTCATGAAATTCACAGGCAAATGGATAGAACTAGAAAATATCCTGAGTGAGTTAACCCATTCACAAAAGAACCCACATGGTATGCACTCACTGATAAGTGGATATTAGCCCAAAAGCTAGTAATAGCGGAGATACAATTCACAGACCATATGCAGCTCAAGAATAAGGAAGATCAAAGTGTGAATGTTACAGTCCTTCTTAGAAGTGGAAACAAAATAATCAAAGGAGGTAGAGAGTGGGAGGGATTTCTGAGGAGGAGAGGAGGGGGATGGAGATAAAGGGAGCAGGATCAAATATGGAAGGAGACTGGGGAGAAGGAATAGAAAGGGTCAGGAATTTGACAGAGGTATGTAGCAATTGGGGAATGGGGAACTGCTGGGACCACCAGCAAGTCCAAGATGCCAGGAAAGCAAGAGACTTCCTGGACCCAACAGTGATGAGATTAGCTAAAATGCCCAACAAAGGGGAAGGAGAATCTGTAGAGACAATATTCAGAGGTTAGACAAGGCACCTGGTTGAGCAATGGGGCCACCCACTTATCTCCAAATTTTTAACCCAGAATTGCTCATGTCTAAAAGAAATAGGGAGACAAGCTGTGGAGCAGAGACTGAAGGAATGGCTATTCAGAGACTGTTCTACCTGGGGATCCATCCCATATACAGACACCAAATCCAGACACTATTACTGATGCCAAGGAATGCTTGCCGACAGGAGCCTGATGTAGCTGTCTCCTGAGAGGCTTTGCCAAAGCCTGACAAATACAGGGGTGGATGCTCACAGCCAATGCCAACCATTGGACTGAGCACAGGGTCCACAATAGAGAAAGGACTGAAGGAGATGAAGGGTTTGCAGCCCCTTAGGACAAACAACAATATGAACTAACTAGTATCCTCACAACTTCCAGGGTCTAAACCACCAACCAAAGAGTACACATGATGGGACTCATGGCTCTAGCAGCATGTGTATAGCAGAGGATGGCCTTATAAGACATCAATGGGAGGAGAGGCCCTTGGTCCTATGAAGGCTAGGGGAATTCCAGGGCAGGGAATGCGAGAGTGGGTAGGTGGGTCGGTGGGGATGCACTCTCATAGAAGCAGGGGGAGGGAGATGAGATAGAGGGTTTCCAGAGGGGAAACCAGGAAAGGGAATAACATTTGAAATGTAAATAAATAAAATAACCAATGAAAAATAAAAAGTTCACTTTGTGCATTCTGTGCTATTTCTCTTGAATTATGTTTACTACAAAAATTTTAAAAAAATTCTATAAATAAATAAATGAAATCCTATTTAAAAACTGAAGAGAAAGAAAATATATACATAGAATAAATATATTTAAGATCTTCATTTTTTATTGCAGTTTTTTTCTGCAAGAAAAAGACTCATTTTAAACAGAGAGTACAGCTGTAAATAAAACACAAATAGTATCCAGGCAGAGCAGTGATGCAGGAGATTGCCTTTCAGCCCAAAGCTTCATCAGTGTTAAAGTGCTGATTCCAGTAGGGAAGCAGAGCTGGCTTGCCATATTAAATATGAAGACTACATAGTTCTGCCCTTGTAAAAATAGGTCAGGCTTCAAAGGAGACATTTTTATGCTCAAACTTACAAAACAATTCTCCTGGGTGTTGTTTTGCTTACTTAGTTTTAGCTGCATTTACTACCTGTGAAATTTGAAAGATTTAGGGGACTAGCTGGAGGTGGAAGTCATCATGGCTAATGCTGCTCTATTCTAGCTGTTTCTAAATCAGGAATAAGTTGAAAGTAAAACAAACTGATATGAGTGTAATGGGACTTTCACTATACCAGAGTTATTTTATACTATGCTGTGTTTTGCCTGTTCCTTGCCTTTGAAGTATCACAGGCAAATAGAACCTATTCCAAGCTATTTCTTGGCTAGACAAAAAAGATACCAAGATGCCCACAATCCTATGTCCTTACAGTACCTTCTCTTCCTCCACTTCCCAATACAACATCACATGGCATTCTATGCAGCCAATTTACAGAGAAAGACAAACTCTAGTATTTTTTTATAGTATCATCTATAGGCCTAGTTTATGGATAGCTCTATATGTCACACAGAAAAAGACAGATCAGTTGTCTCACTCTTGACTGTTCATTAAGAATAATGGTGAAGGAAAACTTCCTAGTAGTGGTAGAATTAGATGAGGCATTTTGTTGTACCCATCTCTTGAGGGAGGAAATGGCCAACTAGATGATTAAAAACTGATTCATAGGCTATAGCTATTTTGGATTTGAGTGAATGAATGGTCTGTGACTCATAAGGAACATGATAATAGAATTGATCACAAAAAAAATTAAGAAAAGAGATGTATGGAATGAATTTTCAGCCTGACAAAAGTAGAAATATTTGTCCTCTCAGTCCATGCTCAACAAATAATTAATTTAGCAGATAATTACCTTGGTAGCTAATTGTGGTCTACTCTATGGATGCCAGTCAGTATCATTGCCTAGATATCCCTGTTGGAGAAAAACGGCTCTGATAATAGTGTTGAAGTTATGAAGGAGTTTAGCATCATGGACTTCTGCTAACCAAAGCAGATGAGGATATGATTCCTTACAAGTCTTCATCTATAGGCCTAACTATAGAGTTATTTCATAAGAGTCACTTTATTCCTGATTTAGAAACAGCTAGAATAGAGCTGCATTAGTCATGATGACTTTTGCCTCTAGCTAGTCCCCAAATCTTTCAAATTTCACATATAGTAAATACAGCTAAAACTAAGTAAGCAAAACAACATCTATGAGAATTGTTTTGTAAGTTTTAGCATAAAATATCTCCTTTGAAGCCTGGCCTGTTTTTATGAGGGTATGACTATGTAGACTTCATATTAATATCACAAGCCATCTATATACAGATTGGCTATCAGAAATGAACAATATTTATTGTCTCCATATTATACCCTAATAATAGTTAACTTGATTTTGAGAAGTGCACATTCATATGTAGGTATCCATCTTCTAACTGCTTCTTTCCTTTATTGATAACCCTACTTAATTAAGCCTTTGTTTGAATCTCTTCTCATTTACCTCTAACTTTGCTTTTAAAAAATAAAAAGAAAGAAAATGAAGTCTGCCTTGAAATAGCACAAATTCCTGGGATTATCAACAAGGTGACAGTTTGGTTAAGTGTGCCACTTCTATCTAGAAAGAGGTATCATTTTGTTCTTCACACAGTAAACACTTACTCTAGGTACAGATTTTTCTTACTTACACATATTGTTTTGGCCAATATACTCATTTATATAATTATAGAAGACTATTTTCTACATGCCTTCTGACCAAGGATCACATATTACACATATGGTAGTTCAGCAATTTGTCATGCATATAGAATTTACCAGTCTTACTATGTGGTGTGCCTACTCAATGAAGTTGGTACAAAAGATTACTGAATGGACCTTTGAAGACTTAATTACAGTAGCTTAGAAGGCTGGAACAAGAGTTATTAGATTCTCTCTTAGAATTGTCATACCCTGTCATTAAATCAACCCATCCTAACATAGTTTAAAATATCTCTTTAGAATTGAAAAAAATGGGATTAGAAAATGTGTAGAGGAACAGAACAACTAGTTATAATTATGGAAAGTTATAGAATGTGAGCTATAATCATCCTTATTTTATTATGAATATAGTTTACAACTATATAGACATATAAGAAATAGATATCTATATTGTCTTTCCTCTACTATCCCCTTCACATGTAATATAAAGGAACAGTTTTTATTTTGTTCTTTGAGTATTGGTAATATTAGATCATGATGTTCAAGACTCTAAATATTAGACGCATACACACAACTCAAGTACTTGAGTAAAATGAATGGAGTAAGTTTTACTGAAAGGAGAACAGCTATATCATATTAGGTATGCATACATCTTACTGGTGATTTTGATTGAGATTAAGTGTGTAGCTTTAGGTAATGTATGGTCAGGTCAACAAGATATAGACTCATGTATAATTTTATGTTTTAATTTAGCTAGAATAAGAGACATTCAGATAGCTGATAAAGCATTATTTATGGATATATCTATGAGAGTGTGCCTAGAAGGGAATACAGTTTTTATCACTAGGCTTTGTAAACCTGTTGTACCTTTGTCAAATGAAGATATTATTCTTCTGAAGGCCAGCTTCAACTCCATGGGGTTAACTGAGGAGAGCCCAGTGTGGTGTTAGGGATTGGAGTCTGTGCTAATAGCAGCCCACGGTGGTGCCAGCACTAATGGGGGCAGGTTCAGATAGGAACCAATGGAGGCTGCTGCCTATGGCAACCAATAACTAGAGTAGTCATTCAGCAGACTTTTATCTGAGGGAATAAAGCTTGATTCATTGGGGCCAGCACTCCTTGTGACCAGCAAGAAACTCTCTGAACTCTTTAAATTTTCGGGGGCCAGCTAAAAGAAGGAGACAAAAGGGGGAAGTATCATACACAAACATATACACTCACACACATACTGAATGGATAAAACAAGACAAGCTCTAACAACTTCACACACACAGAGACAGACAGACAGACAGACAGACAGACAGACAGACAGGATGGATGAATCAAAGCTCCAACTTCCAAGTTCCAACCATTTACACATACACATATATTCATATATGCATATGTGCATATACACACATATACATATATGCATATGCACATGCACATATATGAACACACACACACACACATATATATATATATATATATATAATACATGTATATGAATATATACATTTGGTGGATAGAGAAAACTCCAGTGAGCTGACTCTAAGAAGTTTATTTTTCTTCTTAACCTTTTTATAACATTTAAGACTGAGTTTTCTATGTAAGAAAAAGATTACCTCATAGCTACAAGTTACACATTCTCTAAAAACAATCACGAAAACCATATTCTTCTAAAAAACAGAATAAAGCCATGCACACAAAAGGAAATTACAACAGGGTTATTGATTGTGTATTCTTATTTTGAAATTTATACCTAACAAAAATTTTCCATCTGTCTTTGTCTCCACAAGTTCAATGTATTCCCAAAGCAATAATTCTTTTGTCACTGATTGACAAAATTTAAGCAAGCCAAGTCTATAGTAGCAAGTTTTCTCCTATGCTTAACTAATGACTATTTGTACTCACTAAGAAACAGGTCATCATCTACTGATTTATTTTTAAACTGAACAATATTTAGTTTTGAAGCCCTGTTCAGCTAACCTGGCCAATCATCTATCCTCTATTCTTATAATAGAATTATTTACTCTTTATTACCAGCTCTGGCCTATGGTGGTTTATTTGGTACTGAGGAGGAACACTGAGTAAGTTGGATGAAGGTCAAGGACTGATCTCTGGCCTTGTAACTCTCTCTAGTTTATGCCAATTCTCTCTTACTATTTTGTGACTAAATGTTGCTGGTTTCTTACTATTCTGTGACTAAATGCAGCTGGTTTCTGGTAATAAACTCCTGCTGGCAGCCACAGGGGATGAAGAAAAAGGGCTTAATTGCTTGAACTTATTTTTCTTCTCTGGCTCAAAGACCTCTCCCTGGCCAGGTGAGATACTTGGAATTCATTAACTCTTTGTGACTCAGAGAGAAAAGAAAAGAAGAGAATGAAAGAATTAAAAGAAAATTTATGCCTCCAGAAAACACTCACTCACTCTGAATGAAGCAAAAAATTTAGTTCCAACAACTTTTATTTTCTGTTTTAAGTATATATAGTCTCTAAAAAATTACCTCATACAACTATCAGATAAAACCATCACAACAGGATAATTGATTACTTGATCTTCTAAATACTTTTACATTCCAATAAGTTCGTAGTAAGTTTAAGGCTATAATTCAATTCAAAGATCAGTAAGACGTAACGAATAACAGCAGAATTGTTTACATTTCTTTCCATTAAGACTAGTATCTGACTAAACATTCATTATTTGTTCCTAGCCCCATGATTTCATTATAAATTTAAAGCAATAATTTTTATTTTACAAGTTAGCATGGCTTTGTCAAGAGATGAATGATCTGCCTAGTGTCTTAGTAGTTTTGTATAGATAAACTAATCAATAATTTTATTTTTTCTCCTTGCACCTTCAATAAATTGTCTATTCCAAGTTTATGACCTTTAGTTACCAGATAGTGGTCTCAGAACTAACAAAGAAGGAATGTTTTCCCTGATTATAAATTTGTTCCAAGTCTGCTTTCTTATCCTAGTGGAATTAGCCCATGACACAGGATGGTTTAGAGAGCTCTATTTGCAA
>JADRCD010228201.1:11087-24529 GCA_019843815.1 Montemys delectorum | reverse complement strand
GATGTCCTTGTTCTTAATAACTGAGTAATATTCCATTGTGTAAATGATCCATATTTTCTGTATCCATTCTTCCTTTGTGGGACATTTGGATTGTTTCCAGATTCTGGCTATTACAAGTAAAGCTGCTAAGAACATGGTGGAACATGTGCCCTGTGGCATGATGGATCATCTTTTGGGTATATGCCCAAGAGTAGTAAAGCTAGGTCTTCAGGTGGATCTATTTCCAATTTTCTGAGTAACCTCCAGATTGATTTCCAGAGCGATTGTACCACTTTGCAATCCCATCATCAATGGAGGACTGTTCCTTTCTCCACATCCTTGCCAATATGTGCAGTCACCTGACTTTATTTTTTTTATCTTAGCTATTCTGATTGGTGTAGGGTGGAATCTCAGGGATACTATTGATTGCATTTCCCTGATGACTAAGGATTTGAACATTTCTTTTAGTGCTTCTAGGCCACTTGAGTTTCCTCTGTTGTGAATTCTCTGTTTAGTTCTATACCCCATTTTTTGATTTGTTGTTGTTGTTGTTGTTGTTGTTGTTGTTGTTTTGTTTTGGAGGTTAGTTTCTTGAGTTTTCTATATATTTTGGATATTAGCTCTCTATTGGATGTGGGGACACTGAAGATTTTTCCCAAAGTGTAGGTTGCTGATGTGTCCTATTGACATTGTCCTTTGCCTTACAGAAGCTGTTCAGTTTCATGAGGTCCCATTTATAAATTTTTGATCTTAGAGCCTGAGCCATTGAAGTTCTGTTTAGGAAATCCCCCCAACACCCCCCACCCCATGCCAATGATTTCGAGGCTGTTTCTCACTTTCTCTTCTATTAGATTCAGTGTATTTGCTTTTATGTTGAGGTTTTTAATCCACTTAGACTTGAGCTTTATTCAAGGTAACAAATATGAATTATTTTGATGTTTCTACATACCAACTGCCAGTTAGACCAGCACTATTTATTGAAGATGCTTTGTTTTGTCCGTTGTATATTTCTGGCTTCTTTGTCAAAGATCAAATGACCATAAGTGTGTAGTTTTATTTCTAGGTCTTCAATTCTATTCCATTGATTGTCTTGTCTGTCTGTGCAGTTTTTATCACTACTGCTCTGTAGTATAACTTGAGGTCAGAGATGGTGATTCTTCCAGAAGTTCTTTTATTGTTAAGAATTGTTTTCACAGGGCTGGTGAGATGGCTCAGCAGGTAAGAGCACTGACTACTTTTCCAAAGGTACTGAGTTCAAATCCCAGCAACCACATGGTGGCTCACAACCATCCGTAATGAGATCTGACACCCTCTTCTGGTGTGTCTGAAGACAGCTACAGTATACTTATTTATAATAATAAATAAATCTTTAAAAAAATTGTTTTCACTACTGTATTAGTCAGGGTTCTCTAGAGTCACAGAACTTATGGGAGTCTCTATGTAGTAAAGGAATTTATTGATGACATACAGTCTGTAGTCCAACTCCCAACAATGGTCAGCAGTTGCTCAGACCCACAAGGCCAACAGGTGAAGCAGAGAGAGCCTTCCTTCTTCCAATGTCCTTATATAGGTCTCCAGAAAAGGTGTGACCCAGATTAAAGGTGTGTGCCACCATACCTTTAATCCCAGATGACCTTGAACTCATAGATCTTCCTATCTTAATCTTCTGGGAGTCATAGCCACTATGCCTCAAGATCTCCGTGCCAAGATTCAGGTTGGAAACTTGTATCTCTCAGCCTCCAGATTAGGGCCACAGGTGAGCCTTCTAATTCTGGATTGTAGTGCATTTCAGATATAGTCAAGTTGACAACCAGGAATAGCCACTACAACTACTCTGGGTTTTTTGTTATTCCAGATGAATTTGAGAATTGTTCTTTCCATGTCTTTGAAGAATTGTGTTGGAATTTTGATGGAGATTCCATTGACTCTGTAGATTGATTTGGGTAGAAGGGTCATTTTTACTATGTAAATTCTGACAATCCATGAGCATGGGAGATCTTTCCATTTTCTGAGGTCTTCTACAATTTCTTTCTTGACAGACTTGAAATTCTTGCCATACAAATCCTTCATGTGCTTGGTTAGAGTCACACCAAGATATTTTATATTTTTTTTGACTATTGTGAACAGTGTTGTTTCCATAATTTCTTTCTTAGCCCATTTATCATTTGTATAAAGGAAGGCTACTGATATATTTGAGTTAATTTTATATCCAGCCACTTCGATGAAGTTGTTTATCAGCTGTAGTAGTTATCTGGTAGAATTTTTGGGGTTGCTTAAGTATATTATCATTTCATCTGCAAATAGTGATACTTTAACTTCTTCTTTGCCAACTTGTATCCACTTGATCTCCTTTTGTTGTCTTACTGCTCTGAATAGAACTTTGAGTACTATATTGAATAGATACAGGGACAGTGGGCATCCTTGACTTGTCCCTATTTTACTGGGATTGCTTCAAGTATCTTTCCATTTAATTTAATATCGATTGTTGGTTTGTTGTATATTGCTTGTATTATGTTTAGGAATGGGCTTTGAATTCTTGATCTCTTCAATACTTTTATCATGAAGGGGTATTTTATTTTGTCAAATGCTTTTTCAGCATCCAATGAAATGATCATGAGAATTTTTTCCTTGGGCTTGTTTATATAGTGGATTATGTTCATGGATTTTTATATATTAAACCAACCTTGCGTCCCTGGGATGAAGCCTACTTGATTATGTTGAATGATCATTTTGATGTGTTCTTGGATTCTGTTTAAGAAAATTGTATTAAGCATTTTTGCATTGATTTTCATAAGTGAAATTGAGCTGAAATTCTTTTTTTTTTTTTTTTTTTTTTTGGTTCTTGTATGGTTTAGGTGTCAGAGTAATTTTGACTTCATAGAATGAATTAGGTAGTGTTAATTCTGTTCCTATTTTTATGGAATAGTTTGGGGAGTGTTGTATATTAGCTCTTCTTTGAGGGTCTGGTAGAATTCTGCACTAAAGTCATCTGGCCCTGGGCTTTTTTGGTTAGGAGGTTTTAAATGACTTCTATTTCCTTATGTGATATGGGCCTGTTTAGATAATTTATCTGCTCTTGATTTAACTTTGGGACCTGGTATCTGTCTAGAAAATCATCCATTTCATCTAGATTTTTCCAGTTTTGTTGAGTATAGGCTTTTGTAGTAGAATGTGATGGTCTTTTTGGATTTCCTCAGTTTCTGTGGTTCTGTCTCCCTTTTCATTTCTGATTTTTTTTTTTATTAATTTGGATTTTGTCTTGAGCTCTTTGGTTAGTTTGGCTAGGGGTCTATCTATCTTGTTTCTTTTCTCAAAGAACCAGCTTCTGATTTTGTTGATTCTTGGTATCATTCTCTTTGTTTCTATTACATTCATTTCTGTCCTGAGTTTGACTATTTCCTGTCTTCTACTTATCTTGGCTGTGTTTGCTTCTTTTTGTTCTAGAGCTCTCAGGTGTGCTGTTAAGTAATTAGTATAGGGTCTCTCTAATTTCTTTACTGGGGCACTTAGTACTATGAATTTTAAAAATTATAAATGATTATTATGCAATAAATTAAAATTGTAGTATAATTTTTATGAAGATAATCAACTTGCATTCTGATTCAATTGCAGGTATGCTCTTCATGTCTAGTACTATATAGCATCATAGGCCCCAGTGTGGAGGCTACTATTGTTCCTTTGTCAGATGTAAATGATAAATCAGTCAGATTATTTTCTAAATAAGTAAATACATCCTGCTTTCTCAATGTTTATATTTATTACTTAGACTGGTGTTGCTCTCTGCTTTGGTTACAGGGCCTTGATTTGTTTGTGTGGAACAGTTACTGCAGAGACTCATAAATGGTTATTATGTTTAAAATAAGTGAAAATGAGTGCTCAGTGATAAATGGGACAACTGCATGCCTCCTCTAAAGATCAAGTATCATCAGAGAAGATAGAGCAGAAAAGAGTATAAGGGCAAGAACAAAGGATGGACTGTGTGGAGTGCTTCCTGAAATGACATTGCCATTGTACTCCTGAATTCTCAGCAGCTGTGATTGCATGAACAAGATTGCATGCACAAAGACATGTCATCATATAGAAAAGAGGAGCTTATGAGGTCGTGCCTCTCCTAGGCATCTGTTGGTAGTTCATCATTGCTCAAAGAGAGCCAATGTCATCCGTGATATAGTCATTGACATGTAACCCATACTACTGTAAATAATGCCTCACCCATGCTTCTATAGATATCTTAACGAAACTCATTTTCTCACCAAAACAGGAAGCCGTGAAAGTAGAAGACTGATGTGTAAGAAGGAAATCCTTAGAAGTGGAAGGGAGACAAAAATGTAATGGGTGGATAGATATGGTCAAAATACATGTATCTACATAAAATCTAGAGTCTACATGTGAAAGAAATTAGACATGCCTTCTGACACTGTTTTAATTTACTTAATAGGACTTTCATCAGTTACACCCATTTTTCACAAGCAAAGTATCTTTGTTCTTTGTTACAGCTGAAGAAAATTCTATTGAGTGTCTACAATATATATTCTTTATCCATGTCTCTATCATTATATGTCTAGGCTTACTTCAAAGAGGGCACCATGCAGGAAGAGCTACAGTGGGCAAGTGAGCTCCCTTGAGACAGCACACTTTTTTGCTTGGCTACAATGGGGGCACTCTGGAAAGGCGTGGCCTCAGAGACTTCTTCCAGGATTGCTTCTTGATATGAATGTGTTTTCTCATGTTTGTCATTACCATATTCATCAATTTTTTTTTTTGGCTTGGTGAGGGTGAGAGACCCTCACTGCCTATAGCCTGGTGTGGTTACTTCCTAGGTGATAGTCCCTTCTGTTAGGCAAGTTCCTATAGATCAACATGAGGATGAAAATCCTTGAGAAAATGCTATTTAGATGAATTAATGATTTTATAGAATTTTGGATGTGATTTAAATAGTTTTAGGAAGCTAGCCTGATTTAAATAATTGTGGGAGGTTGTAGTAGTTTATAGATAGTTTCAAGTTAGAATGTGCTCCTTTCTCATAGAATTGCAAGAAATATATGCATCAGAGAAAACGTACAAAGAGCCTTCATATATTACAAGGAGGTAGAAAAGAAAAAGAATTAGACTTAGGACAAGTTAATGATCAAAGAAAGCATTCACTCTAGGTTGGGCCGGAGTTCCTTGGTCTTCGGTACTAGGAATGGGGTAACAGAGTTCTTGTGTATGCCATTGAATGAAAAGGTTATAAACAAAGAATAAACAGCTATTCTGAGTATAAGAACAGATTATTAGCCAGTTTAGCCAACCAAGACTTCAAAAATAAGATGTAAGACAGATGACTTCTTCCTTAGCAAGTACAGATTGTCATAAACCAAACATAGGAGAAAATTGCTACAGTAGACTTGGTCTACTTCAACTTCGTTAATCTATGATAGGAAAATTTTTGCTTTGAGGTTACAATGAGTTTGTGGAGAGGAAAGAAGAGAAATGTTTACTTAGATATAAGTTTCAAAAAAAGAATATATAACCAATAATCCTGTTGTAATTTCCTCATCTGTAATTATTTTAATCTGTTTTTGTAGAACATGTTGTTATGGTGATTGTTTTTAGAAAACTGGTTATGAGTAATTTTCTTACATAGAAAATCTTTGTTTTAGGTGGTATAAAAAAATGTTAAGAGAAAAAAAATAAAACACTAGAGCCTGTCTTTGTTTCAACCACATGGTGTGTGAGTACGAATGTGTGTGTGTGTGTGTGTGTGTGTGTGTTTGATACCCTCCTTTTTTCTTTATTTTTCTTTTCTCTAATCACTGGCTGCCCTAGATAGTAGCTATCTAGATAGACCCCTCTTACCGCTTATAGTGCTGATCACCTTCAGCTGATTTCAGCACTGACCCAAATTGCCAAGGTCACACCTTACTGCCTGACTCAGTTTATCCTGTGGTGTCAAACTGGTCTTTGACACTTCACTTCTTAGTTATTGTGACTAGTATACCAATAATCATTGATAGGGAAATCTCTTTGTGATATGGTTAACTTAGGAACCTTCAGGCAAATGTCCCAAAGTTATTATCTGGGTCATATGGGGGACTTTGGATTTAATTTTTTTGTAAATTTTTTTAATTTATTTTTTGTTTTCAATACATCCCAAACACAGCTTCTCTTCATCCATCCCTCCTAGTACCCACTTGAATACTGCTTCCAAGCCACTTTCTCTCCCACAGATCCACTACTACTCTGTTTCCCTTCAGAAAAGGGCATGATATCAACCGAACATGGCATAACAAGATACAATAATACTAGGCACAAACCCAAATATCAAGGTTAGATGAGGAAACCCAGTAAGAAGAAAAGGGTACCAAGAACAGATGAAAGAGTCAGAGACACCACTATTCCCACTGTTAGGAGTCTCCCAAAACACCAGACTAACAATTGTAACATATATACAGAGGACCAAGCTTGGGCCCATACAGGCTCTCTGATAGCTGCTTCAGTCTCTATGAGCCTCTGTAAGCCTTATCTAGATGATGTCTATGGACTGTGTTATCCTAGTGTTCCTGACAACTCAGGCTCCTACAATTCTTCTCATCCTCTTCTGAGGGGTTCCCTGAGCTCCAAAGGGGAAGGATCCAATGGAGATCTCCAATGTAGGCTATTTCTTCACCTAATGTTTGGCTATGGGTCTCTGTATCTGTTCCCATCAGCTGCTGGAGAAAGTCTCTCTGATGATGATTAGGCTAGGCACCAATCTATAAGTATATAAGAATATCATTAGAAATAACTTTATTGATTTATTTCTATTACTGATCTCTAGGCTGTCCAGCCTCTCATTCCTTGTTCTGCGGGCAGCATTATGAAGCTTTGTTTTGCTGCTTGGGCCTCAGCTCAGAGCAGTCCTTGATTGGCCACTTTCATAAGTTCTTGTAGGCAGGGTTGTAGATTGAAGCTTTTGTGGCTAGAATGATGTCCCAGTCCCACAACTGGAAGCCTGGTTATAGAGGATGGCCGCCTCAGGTTCTGAATGCTCCACTGCTAGAGTCCTAGCTAGGGACTCATAGAACCCTGGAATTTTCTATTGTACTAGGTTTTCACATTGAGCTCTGCTCCTTTTCAGAGTCCTCCAGTTCTAGTCATTGCTCCTCATATTGTCTCCCTTAATACTGCCCCCCCTTATCTCCCCTGTTCCTATTTCCATCTGCTCCAGTCCACACACAAAATCTACTGTATTTCCTCTTCCCCTGGAGATCCATGTGTCCCACTTAGGGCACTCCTTGTTACTTAGACTTTTGTAGCATGATTTTCACTTAATTAACAGCTATTATACACTTATGAGTACACAGCATGTTTGTCTGTCTGGTCTGGGTTTCCTTGGGATGATTTTTTTTTCTAGTTTCATCCATTGGCCTGCAAATTTCATGATGTCATTTTTTAAAGAGCAGAATAATACTCCATTGAGTAAATGCAAACACATCTTTCTGCATTCTTTCATTGAGGAACATCTGGGTTGTTTGCAATTTCTATCTATTGTTAATAAAGCTACTATGAACATAATTGAGCAAATGTCCTTGTGATAGGATGGAGGTTCCTTTGGCTATATGAATGATATCGCTGAGTTTTGAAGTGGATTGATTCCCAGTTTTCTGAGGAACTGCCATGTTGATTTTCACAATGACTGTGCTAGTTTGCACTCACATCATCAGATTAGAACTGTTTACCTTGTTCTACGTCCTTGCCAGAATGAGGTGTCATTTGTGTTATTGATCTTAGTCAGCCTGGCAGTTGTACAATGAAATCCTAATGTAGTTTTGATTATTTCCCTGATGGCTAAGAATGCTGAACATTCTTTGCTTCTCAGACATTTATGTTAATTAATCCTTAATTCTCTATCTAGAATTCTCTGATTAGATTTGTACATTTTTTACTTGTATTGTTTTTCTTGAGTAACTTATATATTTTGGATATTAGCTCTCAGTCAGATGTAGATTTAGTGAAAAGATTTTCACCTTCTGTAGGTGGTGATTGTGTCCTATGGTCAGTATCCTTTGCCTTACAGAAGCTTTTCAGTTTTATGAGTCTCATTTGTTAATTTTTGATCTTAGTGCCTGTACTATTGATGTTCTGTTCAGGAAGTTCTTCAGATAGTATAAATCTTTTGCCTTTGTGTGAATTTCTTACATAAATACTATATGAACTTTATAATTTTTTTACTTTTCTTGCTATATCCTTTCAACTTCTCATGTTTGTGATTTCTTTTGTGATTTTTGTTGCTACACACATAGTCATACACTTATATGCATATTCATGTATATACACACTTAACATACACCCCATCCCAACCCCACATGTAACCTACTGAGCCCACTTACTGCTTTTCTTATATGCATGTGCTAAAGGCTGACCACTGAAAACCTTTCAGATGGCTTTTATCCTCAAAAAGAATGATACTTCCTCTCTCGGCAGCCACTAATTTTCTGTAGCTCTTCATCTTGTGGTGAGGTCTTGTGAAATTTCATCCATTTATATTGGCCTGTTGGTGGCTGCCGTTATGCAGATCGTATTGAGGTAATCATATTTTTCAGATTTCATGGATACAGCAGCATCTTTGCTATATCTAGGAGACATTCCCTTGCAGGAGTCCTTTATGTAGATTGCACTTTACCAATGCTCCAGTAAGCTGAGAGCATCTCCTTTCTCTCTGCTGCCTGTGTAAGAAACTCTTTCCTCATTGCCTTCTTCCTTCTTTTCCTTTAAAAGAATGTCTGCTACTTATTTATCTAGTTTAATTCACAAAACACAGTTAGTGCTGCCCTTACAGGCATGGGAAATATGCATGTGGTCACATTTCTAAAAGAATGACTCTCCATCCCAAAACAGACAATTGTCAATAGCTCCTCTACTTAGGGATGGGGCCTCCAGAGGCTATAACTATCTCCACACCTTTAAATATCTTTTTAATTTTTTGAGAATGTCATACATGTATATAATATGCTTTGATCAATTCCATACCCATTGCCTTCTTTCTAGTTCCTCCAATTTCCCTCCTAGCTTCCAGTGTTATTTATTATATCATCATCATCATCATCATCATCATCAATCATCATCATCATCATCATCATTTTACATCTCAAATATTTCTCCATTTCCTTGTCCCTCCTTGAAGAGTTCTTCCCCCACCCCCCTATCCCCTTCAGTTCTGCGAGGGTGCACCCCTTCCCTGCCCCCAGGCATTCCTTCTCACTAGGACATCAAGTCTCTACAAGATTAGGTGCATCCTCTCTCACTGAGGCAAGACAAGGCTCTGCTACAAATGTACTGGGGACCTTGGACTAGCCCATGTATGCTCTTTGGTTAGTGGCTTAGTTTCTGGGAGCTCCTGGGGGGGAGGTGTTGACACTGTTAGTCTATAGGGTGCCTATAGGGTTGCCATTCCCTTCACCTCTTTCAATCCTTCCCCCAACTCTTCCATAGAGATATGCATGCAGACAGGAGCCTAGCATGACTGTCCTCAGAGAGGCTCTATCCAGCAGCTGACTGAAATAGTCAAAGATATCCCCAGCCAAATACTGGAGAGAGGTTAGGGAAGAAGGTTTTATGGAATAATTGGGAGAAGGTTTGAAGGCACTGTAGGGGATGGGAACCACATAGGAGGACCAATAGAACCAACTAATCTGGACCTCTGGGAGATCTCGGAGATTGAGCTACCAACCAAAGAACACATGGGCTTGGATGAAGCCCAGGGCATATATGCAACAGCAGATGTGCAGCTCAGTGTCCCTTGCTAGTCCCAATAACTTGATTGGAGCCTCTCCTAAAGCTGGAGCCTGATTGTGGCATCTGTTTCCCAACAGGGCTGCATTATCTGGCCTCAGTGGGAGAGGATGTGCCTAATCTGGCAGAGACTTGATGCACCAGGGTGGGGGAATACTTAGGAGGCAGAGAAGAAGGGGGTGGGGGATGGGAGATGGGGGAGGGTCTCCTAGAGGAGGGACCCAGAAGGGGGCAGCACTTGGGATGTAAATAAATGAATTAATTAATTAATGGAAAAAATATATAAATGTAAAAAGAAGACTCAAAAATGTCTACTATCTTTCTCTGAAGCATTCTGTCATAAGATCATTGTCATTGAAATGAGGAGCCCTCCATATAACCCAACCCTTCTGATACCCATTGCCCAATTTTCTTCAGTTTTTTTCCATAAATACTTTAGGAGAGCATCCTTGCATATCATCACCCATCTTGGATTTCAGCTAGAAGAAATCTTGTCTCCAAGGAACCCTCATTAATTTCTAGATGTTTGTGGTTGTCAAAATGAAAGCAAGGGGTCACTTCACTGGCATCTAGTTTGTAAAGACCAGAAATGATAGTAACTGTCCACAATATATATAACTGCTCCCCCAACCAAAGAGCTGGACATCCTAGAATAATAGTAATGCCAAATTTGAGAGAACTTCTGCTAAGCAACACCATTACATAGTAAATCAAAGTCTTAAGTATAGCAAGAGCCCTTCTGTATGACTGCTACTTGAGCTAAATCTGCTTATTATGCTCTTTGAGCATGATGGCACACAGGAAAGTTGAGTGAGTGAAGCAGCTTTCAAGAAAGAAGTAGCAAACCTTAGAACATATTTTAGAACATGAGACAAATGATGGAATATCAGTATATAAAAACTTTCCATAAAAATAATGTAACCACATGTTTGTAGTATATGGGCATACAGTACCTGCTCTCAAAACTCCATTGTGGAAATTATGTTTAGAGAGACATTGTTTGTAAAGCTAGTCACATGACTTGATCATAGTATTCTAAAATTACATACCTGTATTCTTCCTATTGTTATGAATTTTATAAAATTATTCACTTCTGAGCCATAATTTTAAGGTATAAGTCATTATAATTATTTTCTTTCAGTACAATACCAATAGTATACTTTTTTTCTAACAAGATTCTGACAAGTGAGACCACAAACCAAATGGCATTAAAACAAAACAAAATCAAATCAAAACAAAGCAAACAAACAAAAACCTTTGTACATCATAATGACTTTCTTAAGGATTCCAAATACAAGAGTTTTCAGGTGTCTGAAAGTGCTCACAAATGAGTAGCTGCACTACCAGACTCATGACCTAGAGAATTTTATTTGGTCTGTTTTTGTACTGTGCAAAGCTTCAGAAGCCAAGTCAGAGTTGAAACAAAATTCAGACTTTATTATACTCTCGGCACCTCAAAACTATAAGAACTGTGTGAGTGTTGGGAGATTGCTTTTTCAAAATATCAGGCAAAATCTATTTTAGTGCATAGTCCCCTTGGAAAAGTAACTTGTCAGTTATGCTGAGTAGTGGTATGGTTTTGAATGTGTGGAAAACAGACATGGAGTGACCACATCCACCTTAAAGCAATGAGCTCAGCTGGTTGTAAACCTAGATCCCGAGGCTGCAGCAGCATTGCTCCCCCCGTCTGCATTAACTTGCCCTGTATGTTTCCTCTTATTGATGTCCTACATGGTGCTTTTTCAGACAGATTCTATCAGTCAAAAGTGAGTGTCTTTGGCATTAGAACTTTACAAAATGTCATTGCAATTTAAGAAGCAGTGATCAAAAGTAACTATCTTATATCACCAGGAACCAGCTCTAGTTTTCTACACTAATCCAAAATACATAAAGAACACCATGTTCAAAGGATAATTTTGTGTAAGATTTTACTTTTAAGTCTGATGAATTTGCGGGTAAAAAAAATAATATTCTTTTGATCCTGGTGCCCTGGTTGTTACTTCCCATCTGAACACAGTTGGTGGAATAGATAATGAATTAGATTAGAATGTAAAACTTAGAAGGTACAAGATAATTTCTCTCAGAGTCTACTTTCAGGAAAAGTAACATTTTCCCCCCAGGTTCCATACCATTAGAACCAGGCTGAAAAGGTAAAAGGAATAGCAGCCAGGCTGGGATAGAGATCCTTAGAAACACCAGGATTCTGTTGTTTCCATTGTTAGGGAACTTAAACATTTTATCTGTTAGGGGTTATTTTTCCTGAGATTTTTTTCATATGTCTAAGTACCCCTTCTCCTTACAACAGGCTTGGCGGAGCTGCCAGTCTCATCTGTCTCCATAGCAGCTGAATACTTAGCAGTCTGAATACTTAGCCTCTTTGGTTAAAAGTTTATGACTCTATACAGTCACTGAATTTCTTCCCTTGAGTGGACTATCAAGTATATTCAAATTAGAAATGCTTTCCAAACAAAGTTGATTTTTACCATGAAGTGAGAAATCAGTATCGTTGAGTGTATATAGATGATTAGATAGATAAAGAGAAAGAGATGGATGGATAGATAGATAGATAGATAGATAGATAGATAGTTTCCAAATTATGTGATAAATACTAGTAAAAACATTGTATGGATGAGAGTGATATTTGTCACACACTCAGGGGAAAGAGTCAAACCTTCTAGTTTTGCCTATTCATTGTTGTCCTAGATAAAGTCACTGGCTTTGGTAGTCACAGAGTGAGACAATGTATTAGTAAACTCCCACAACTTTGTTGCAAAACGTTCTACCTACTGACACCACCAAATCTATTGTACCCATTCTCCATCCAATGTCACTTCTATCATCCTGGGAAAAGAAGCTTTTCATTATCTTCTCATGTTCTCTAAAGGAAAAGATGTCTTTTGTGTCCTAATAATTAATTTCAAAGTTAATTATTCCAATGATAAAGAACTAAAAGAATACAGACCATAAGCCTTTGTAATCAGAAACTTATCTTGAGGTTGACAGAACCCAGAACATCAATGACCTGAAGGTAAGTACAGAACATGCTGTGCAAAAGCAGACAACTCCGTATTTGTGACTGCCGACCTTTCCACGTAAATCCTTTTCTTCACTTGTCTCTGAACACTGACCTTTTCCTGTAACAATGAATAAGCTTAGGTTTGTGATTTATTATCTTTATACTTGACTAGTTAAAAAATAATGATTTGCAAATGCTAAATAGAAATGTATCCAACTCAATCTTTTAACAAGATTTTTGTGACTGCACAAATTAGATTGTATTATATACTCATTACCTTTGCAGCTAATGTTCTCTGAGATGTCATCCACATGAGGTCTGAATAGCAAAGGCAAACAATGGATGAGCAGTTTTAAACAAGGAGTGAGTAGTCATTAGCTACTTAATATAATTGTTCTTCTTATACTCTTTCAAATAAGGAGTTATACTGTCAATAAAATTAAGAGAAATATTCACTATATTCTTTACTATTAAAATTCAAAATCAGAAATGTACCCAACTGTAAGAGAGACCTGAAAAAGATATGTATATATGAATATATATAAATATATATTTATATAAATATATAAAAAGATATATATTTTACATGTATATGTATACATATATATACATATTTTACATGTATATATGTATATGTATGTATGTGTATATATATACATATATATATATCACTGGCTATATATATATATATATA
>JADRCD010228201.1:0-10687 GCA_019843815.1 Montemys delectorum | reverse complement strand
TATATATGCTTGGCCAGTGATTTTCCCATGCTAGTTAGAAGATTAAAAGATAAAGATAGATAATTTTAACAGCTAATACTTTCTAACATGCAAACTTTTAATTTAAAATAGCAATTAAATGATCAGTCTTTTCTAGGGAAGTTCATGTTTTCCAGAAGTAAATATATCCCCTTTAGATTTACAACATTGGAGTTTTGATTCCCTCATCTGCAATGATGGTGATTATACTGGACAGCCTTCTATCTTCTTTTGTCCAAGATATACAAAACTCATGAAAGGATGCCACAGGACGAGTTAATACAAAGTAATCCCAGTTGGGCTGGATATTGCTTGGCCATTTCAACTGTAATCACTTTGTATTAACATAACTAGTCCAACTAGAGACTCTCATGGGCAAGCACCAATCCCTGACAGTATTAATGGTACTCTGTTACCCTTGCAAACAGGAGCCTAGAATGGCTGAGAGGCTCCACCCATCAACTGACCCACAGTCAAACATTGGATAGAGCTTGGGCACTCTTATGGGGGAAGACCAACAGTGTAAATTAACTTGAATCCTTTGAGGTTCTCAGAGTCTGAACCACCAACCAAACAGCATACATGAGTTGGACCTGGTCCTCCCTGCACATATGCAGCAGATGTGCATCTTGGTCTTCATGTGGATCCAGAACAACTGGAGCAGGGTCTATCCCTAAAGCTGTTGCCTGTATGTGGAATCCCTATCTTGCTTGTTTTGTCTGGACTCGGTGGGAGAAGCACTTAGCCCTGAAGTATGGGGGTGGGGAATGGGGGACATATTCAGGTGAACAACCTCTATTCTATCAGAGGAGAAGGGGGTGGGGTTGGATGGAGGAATTGTGTGAGGGGGTGACAGTAATGAGGATGTAAAACAAATAATAAAAATAAAAAGTGATTCCAGTCTTTACTTCATATATTGCACAGGATCTTCCAATATTAGACATAGACATAAGATTTTTATATACTTTGTAAAATTAAGAAATTCTAATAATGATATGTAAAATTGTTATCTTTGTCATATGTCTTCATGAAGAAATTGATATTTTATATTAGCAATCTGGATTATTATTGCGTTGGGTTTTAGTATGGGACTTTATACATTCTATAAGTACCAGGTTCTATGAAACAATCCGCTCATATCACCTAGTGATATCTATAACTTTATTCTTAAATGGTGGAGGGCATTATAGTAATTCAGTCTATCTTTTGTATCTGTGGTCCTAAAAACTGAGAAGAATGTGTTCATATGGTCTTATGAACTCAAAGAATACAGCACAGGAGGAATTTAGATATTTCATAGATCATTGTTTATGTATCCACACAACATCCTAAATGGAATTATAAGAATTGAAAGTTCTTTTCTTTATTCAGTGGTCTGAGTGGTTGTACCTAGAAAAATACTGTATCCATAGCAACTTGATGTTAAGGTTGTAACTTTTGAACATTTTGCTTTTCATTTACATTGTTACAATTTATAATCACACTAATGACCTCCCAGGTAGACATTTTCTGGCCATTAATAGCAGGTCCATTAAAGGACCCTAGCTTCACCAGAGACCACATATGCTTTCAAACTATTTATTAATGCTTAGAACATATCTACTCTGAAGGTCATTATTGTTTAAATAATGCCTTGGAAAGTTATACAAGGTGAGCAATTAGCTTGGGTTTTAGATGATTTTAGAAATGTGTCTTAGTACCACTGTCAGACAAAACAGAAATAATAATGAAAGCCTAGACTTGCAATGAAACTAAAAAACAGGGATTTTTCTCCAGGTTGTTGGCCTTTTAAAAATATCTTTGAGACTTTAATGATGTGAGAGATATAGTCAGTCTAGAATTACTAACTTTCTTAATAGTCCTTAGACTCCCATTAAGATTCCACCCACTCTCCTTAGAACTCTCTGCCCCAGAACACATTCCCTGCTGTGTTAATTACCTTGAAAAGTCAAGAGTATCACTGGCCTGTTTATATTAATTATCCATAGTGGTCACAACTGAGAAAAAACAACCAAAAATTAATGTAGAAAGCTCTTGAGTTCGACTGTGAACAATCAATATTTCTAAATTTTAAAAGTCGTCTGAGTTTTACTTGTGAAAAAGCAGCATTTGCTAAGCCAGGGGCCATTGAGGCCACAGAAACATTTTTCCTTATCACCATCACTGTGCTTATTTACCCACTTCATTAAAATCTTTAATTCTATCCTCACATTTTCTCCTCTAGAGACAAAATGGTTATAAATTGTCCCCTCATTAAAAATGACCGCATTTTATACTTTGTTCTTTCCATGGCCATTTCCTTTAACCATTTCTGTTACAGCAGTTGCTGAAATTATTTAGGTGCAATCAGGACTGCCCTGAGCCTTCTCTCCTTTATTCTGTGCTCCACTGTAGTCTGGCAGTAACCTCACCACTCAGCAGCATCACTTCAGTGAAAGTTTACAGTCACCAGCCACCATGGTGACTACCATAAACAAGAGCTGAATAAGGATGACATCAACAGACATGACAAAAAGTCCACCAGGGAAGGCCACAGGACCTCAACTTAAACAGAGAACTCCAGGCAACTAAGGAATGATGAGAGTGGGATAGTCTTCTTCAGGGAAGAGCATACCAATTAGTTATCTACTACTAAATGGCTATCCCAGGTCATATTTAGGAATATGCACATATATAATATGACAAATTCATGTAACGATGATTAAAGAAAAATGAGAGGCCATTAATTTGAAAGAGAGAAAGTATGAGTATATGAGGGTTTGGAATAGGAAAGGGAAAAATGATATAATTATAATCTTAAAAGTAAAGTTAAAATAAA
The DNA here is from genome assembly GCA_019843815.1 of Montemys delectorum. NCBI lineage: Eukaryota > Metazoa > Chordata > Mammalia > Rodentia > Muridae > Montemys > Montemys delectorum. Next base: position 7,851 of record JADRCD010228201.1, on the reverse strand, counting down.
AACCATTCAAGACATGCTCATTTCCATTTTAAATTGAATCTTACCTCCTCCCTTATATGATCTCTGATATACATTCAACTACTATTATCACATTACTACTCCTCTCTTTTAAATTTTACAGATTGATATTATAAATCCCTTATCATTACAAAATTCTGCATAAAATTTTATTCTGACAATCCTTTAAATTCTTATAAGAATTACCTTTCTTGACTCTTATACTTGCTCTCAGTGATTTATCATAATACTGTGCATCAAAATATTATTTATATTTAAACAATGTGTTTGAAAGTCAGCTGTGACACAGCTTTGTTTGTTCTCTCATTTCCTGTACATGTGAATATGACTTTCAGTATCACTTCACCATCCATTATCCTAAGATTCTTTTTCATGTATATATTGCTTCCCATTGAACTATACTTCTCTCTATCTACCAACTTAGAAACACAGAAAGCACTCTTCATTTACTAATTTTATTAATATCTACTCTATAAGTTTTACCTATTTAACATTTCAAAAATTTACCACAGCTAAGAGAGGACCATTGCCACTTTCTGAGTTCTTCTGACTAGATCCAGAGTTTCCAGTTGAGCATATTAAATCTGTATTCAAATAATGATGTCTTAGCTAGGGCTTTACTGGTGTGAACTCCTACAGTCCTGGGCCATCAACTGCAACTGAGGTGATACCTTCACCAATGGCCTTCCATGGCCTCTCACAGTGCCAAGCTTCAGCTGCTCATTATGATCCCTTCAAAACCAGTACTACCTGGGTGACTCTTACACATTAGTAAGTACAGCTGTAGCATAAGGTACAACCTTGGCTATCTCTGGAACATAGCTTCTCTGTGCTCTCAGAAAACATTTCTCAGAAGATTTCACCACAGTCATGCTGGTCTCATCTTACTCACTCCTAATTTCTTAGCTCCAGCTAACCAGCATCAATTGTCCCAGCAGCCCCTTCTATTTTTCACTCTAAGGCCAGAGCCACATGACTGAAGCTGCTGATTTCTGCTTTTTGCTGGGGCTGGAATATGGTCCCCCTTATTCTACTACCAGCTTTCTGTTTTATAATTCCCTCACTGCCCAAGCTTGGTTGTCCTGGAACTTGCTCTTTAGATTTACCTTGAACTTAGAGATTTGCAAGACTCTGATGCCCCAGGTATTGTCTTGAAGGCCTTTTTAAATCTACAATCTTTGGCCCAATGCTTCCCTCTCCTACAACAAGGACAGACTCTCGGGGCAGCGAGACTGCTGCCTGCTTGTGGCTCCTAATTTCCTAGGGCAGTCATTTTTAAAATGATTCATACTTCCACATATGAAACATCGTCTATTTTCCTGCCTTTGAGCCAGGATCTCTTGACCTATAGTTCCCTGCAAGGCAGCCGCCATAGCCAAACCTTGATTATAGGAAGGCCCAATATCTGCACAAAGGCAAATATATCCAGATAAATCCATTCGTTGTAGGAGAGGGAAGCATTGGGCCGAAGATTGTAGATTTAAAAAAGGCCTTCAAGACAATACCTGGTCGGGAAATGAGTGGAGGGGCCAGTCCCAGGCCCCCTTCTTAAAACAACAGGCAGCATATGGGGCCACGAGGCAGCCACCCAGCCATGGAAATCTGTCTTGGAACTTTTCAGAGCAACCCCAGGAAGTGCAGGATTGGACCTGTACGCCACCTGCCACACAGTACTAACGCCAGAAATGGGAGTTCAAATTCTGCCCATTGGAGTTTTTGGGCCTTTGCTCACAGAGACTTGGGGATTTATTATTGGAAGATGTATCTCAATTGTGAGTGGATTGCAGATCTATCCAGATGTTATTGACCATGATTATCAGGGGGAGATTAAGATCATGGCTTCCTCACCTCATGGTATCATTACAGTACCTGCTAATCAGAGAATTGCTCAACTTAGTCCCTCTGTATCCAATGCCTTCTAATTTTGTTAATAGTGAAAGAGGACAGAGTTGTTTGGGTTCTTCTGATTTATACTGAGTACAATCTATCACTAGTAAAAGACCTAATCTTAAGTTGATTATTGAAGGAAAAAGTTTTGAAGGTGTAATAGATATTGGAGCTGATGTTACTATTATTAGTGGAATAGACTGGCCCTCAACTTGGGTTTTGTCTGAGACAATTACTCATCTCCAAGGAATTGGTTATGCTAATAACCCAAAACGAAGTTCTAAGCTTCCAACCTGGAGGGATGAGGAAGGTAATTCAGGACAAATTCAACCTTATGTCATGTCAAATCTGCCTGTTACTCTGTGGGGCAGAGACCTGTTGTCACAGCTAGGTCTTGTCTTATGTAGCCCTAATGAACTAGCTAAAAAGTAGAGGTCAAAACAGGACATTAGAACATCTGGAGGCCCTAAGCCTCATTCTGATAGTAAAGGTTCAAAACATTTTCCATGATGGCCACTATCTTGCCTGTGCCTCATGCGGATAAAATTCAGTGGATTAATAATATTCCAGTGTGGGTTGATCAGTGGTCTTTATCTCAAGAAAAGATAGAAGCTGCTTCTTTGTTACTACAGGAACAATTAGAGGTAGGACATCTGAGGGAATCCATTTCCCCATGGAATACGCCAATATTTGTCATCAAGAAAAAATCAGGTAAATGGAGACTGTTACAAGATCTAAGAAAAGTAAATGAAACAATGGTAGTTATGGGAACATTGCAACCTGGACTTCCAACTCCAGTGGCAATTCCTAGAGGATATTACAAAATAGTTATAGACTTAAAAGACTGTTTCTTTACAATTCCTTTGCACCCTGATGATTGTGAGAGATTTGCTTTTAGTGTTCCATCTGTTAATTTTAAAGAACCTATGAAAAGATATCAACGGACAGTCCTTCCTCAGGGCATGGCTAATAGTCCTGTTATATCAAAAATTTGTAGCACAAGTCATTGATCCTATAAGGAAAAAATGGCCAATGATATATATTGTCCACTACACAAATTATGTCCTATTAGCAGGAAAAAAATCCTGTGCTTTTATGTTATAGAGACTTACAATTTGCCTTAAATGAAAAGGGACTACAGATAGCTCCAGAAAAGGTGCAAACTCAGATCCGTATAATTATTTAGGTTTTACACTCACAGATCAAGCTGTTATTCCCCAAAAGATAGTTATTTGTAGAGACAGATTAAAAACTTTAAATGATTTTCAAAAATTATTAGGTGATATCAATTGGCTTCGTCCTTATCTAAAGCTTACTACAGGAGAATTGAAACCTTTGATATTCTCAGAGGTGATTCTGATCCTAATTCTCCTAGATCTTTAACTAGAGAAGGAATGTCAGCTTTACAGCAGGTAGAAAGAGCTATTGAAAATCAATTTGTTACTTATATAGATTATTCTTTACCTTTGCGTTTGTTAATTTTCAACACAACTCACACTCCTACAAGGCTGTTGTGGCAAAAAGCACCTCTCATGTGAATACATTCAAGGGTATCTCTTAAACGTAATATCTTGCTATATTATAAAGCTGTAGCCCAAATGATCATGCTTGGTAGAAAGCAAGCACTGACTTATTTTGACAAAGAGCCAAATGTTATCATCCAGGCTTTTACTTCAGATCAATATTCCTGACTAAAACAACATAGCACAGACTGATTGCTTGCTCAGATAAAATTTCAAGGAATTATAGATAATCATTATCCTCAGGATAAACTGATAAAGTTCTTAAATGTGCATGAAGTGATATTTCCTAAGATGATTTCTCTACAGCCTTTGAGTAATGCCCTTGTGGTATTTACTGATGGTTCCTCTAAAGGACGAGCTGGATATCTTATGAATGATCAACAGGCAGTCATAGAGACTCCTGGTCTCTCAGCTCAATTAGTTGAATTAAGAGCAGTATTAAATGTGTTTCTGGCTATGAATGATGCTTTCAATCTTTTCACTGATAGCCTATACGTGGCACAATCAGTTCCTATATTAGAATCATGTGGTACATTTAATTTTAATACCACAGCAGGATCCTTATTTTCACAATTACAAAATGTCATTCTTGCATGAAAAAATAAGTTTTATATTGGTCGCATAAGAGCTCATTCTGGCCTCCCTGGACCCTTGGCCAGAGGCAATAATCGTATTGACAGAGCTCTTGTAGGAGAAGTTTTAATTTCAGATCCCATTGCATTATCTAAATGGGATCACAATAAATTCTATCTGTCTAGCCAGACTCTGGGGCTTAAACATAAAATTTCCAAAGAACAAGCAAGAATGATTGGAAAACAATGCCCCAAGTACATTATTTTATCTCCAGTTCTGTACTTAGGGGTAAATTCAAGAGGCCTTATGCTCAATCATATTTGGCATATGGATATAACTCATTCTGCAGAATTTGGAAAGCTTAAATATATACATATCTGTATTGACACTTGTTCAGGATTTATATTTGCTTCCCTGCATACAGGAGAAGCCTCTAGAAATGTAATTGACCATTGTTTACAACCCTTTAATGTTATGGGCGTATCTAAAGTCATTAAAATGGACAATGGACCAGCTTACTCTGGCAAAAACTTTATGTCATTTTGTAAAGAACTTGACATCAAACATAAAACTGGAATTCCACATAACCCAATGGGAGAAGGAATAGTGGAATGAGCTCATCACACTCTTAAAAACTGGCTTTTCAAAACCAAAGGGGGGGCCTCCTGTATCCTCCTAGATCTTCAAAGGCGCACCTCGACTTTATGTTATTTGTTTTGAACTTTTTGCAGACTGACATCAAAGGTCAGTCCTTGATGGACCGACATTGGACCCTAACACTTCAAGTTCATATGCCATGGTAAGGTGGAGAGACCCACTCACCAATGCCTGGCATGGCCCAGATCCTGTCTTGGTCTGGGGCAGAGGGTCCGTGAGTATTTTTTCTCAGAAAGAGGATGGAGCGCATTGGCTTCCTGAAAGACTAATATGCCAGGTGGACTCAGATCCACAGCCTTCCTCGTAAATGTGCTTAAACACACTGCCAATTTTTTTTTTCTTTTTCTTCTGTTTTCAAGCTTACAGCCCTTTTCTGTCATTCGGGGAAATGCACCCCCCCCCCCACCAATTCAAAAGTTTTCTCTCCTGAAATTAAAAGAACAATTCAAACTCACAGTTCTCATGCTGAGAGCTAAGGCCTGGATACTTCGGCAGCTTTTTTACATGTTAAAAGGCTAGCAAAATCCCGAAGTGGCTAGCCTGAATGTACTAATTTGCATTTGAATTGAGCCCGTTTCTCTAGGTTCCATGAGTCAAAACTAGTAATTTGCAACTGAGTCAGGAGACTATACCCATCCCCAGCACAATGGTGGATCTGTGAGAACTTCAAGAAAGGCTGTTTTCAGAGAAACTGTGGCAACTTATGGACTTTGCAGGTGATAAATTCCCATGCAAGACCATGATATATATTTATGCCTTAATCCTGCTTTTCTCTAAACAAAAAGGGAGGAAATGTTGCCTCCCCCACCCAGTTCAGCCTCCAGACTTTGGTGGTTTCTGCCCAAGGTGGTCACCTGGGGAATTAAGAAAAGAGACCTTCTGCAGACTATCAGCTTATCTCTGAAAGAAGCTGCCCAGGAAGTTCAAGCTGAGATACAACTAGACCTACAACAATGCCTACTGCCTGAGGACATCTGCAGACAACCCAGCAGCTGGTGACCTTCGCCCCTGACTCTTTCCTGACTCCTCCAAGTCCTATAATGGGCAACATTTATTTGGGGCTGGCTTACACATTCAGAGGTTCAGCCCATTGTTATCAAGGTGGGAGCATGGCAGTTTTCAAGCAAGCATGGGGCTGGAGAAGCTGAGACTTCCACTTCCTGTTCTGAAGGCAACTAGGAGAAGACTGGCTTCCAGGCCACTAGAATGAGGGCCTTAAAGCCCATGCCCACAGTGACACACTTCCTCCAAAAAAGGCCATACCTGCTCCAACAAGGCCATATCTCCCAATAGTGCCACTCCCTGGGACAACCATATTCAAACCACCACAAATGATCTTTTAAATAAACATATATTTTCTTCCTTTTCTGCATAAAATGTTCAATGACTTGATATTTTCTCATATTTCATGTTTAAAGAATAAGTCAAATGTTAGACCACAAGCCTCATGTGAGCAAATTCCACTTTTCCAATTTACTATTTTGTTCTCCTCAGTCTATACCTGACTAGAATGCAGGACCAGGAGATGCTGAATATGTGAAAAATCTTCAACAGATACATTCATTCTTTCATCTGTCAGTATCATGTCTATTTTCTGGACAAGCTTCCAATCTGTAAAAGTAAATTTTATTCCCCTCATGTAATTGTCCTTTCCAAGGCTTACTGCCTCTGACTGCTAACCTAGGCCTGGTCCTGAAAGTTTCTAGCCTCATACAATCTAATCTAGTCCTAGAATGATTTCAGCTTATCAGTAAAATTACCTTCTTCCTTTTCTACACTGCCTCTTAAGTAGCTTCATTTTTCTCTCTCTTCTCCTGAGAGTCAGGCATATACTGTTCTGTCAAATCTTTGTCTGATTCTTCACTTAGTTTGCCATTATTTTCAAACATGGGTATTTCCTTCTACAAACTAACTTTACCTTCAAAGTTTAGGATTAAAGTTGGGTACTAAGGCATTTCTATTTTTTAGCCAGAGTAACCATATTGTTGGATTAAAATCTCTACCACAATTTTGTCTCATTTTTAGCCATTTCAAGCTGAAATGGTTCAGAGATTGCTGAATATGGCATTGAGTATAGACTCTGAGTTTTGCAAGTTTTCACTCTGCTCATTGATTCAACCTGAACATGTTCATGAGTCTTAAGATTTCCCCTTAAGCAGCATATCTTCTGGGAGATCTGTTACTGTGAAATGACAACTCAATTTATAAAAATACAGTTTTTATATTCTTCTATCTATACTACCTTCACTTCCTGAAGGTACATGTATCTGTTTCGCCTATAAAATGAATGTGATATATATTCAAATACTGATTCATTTCATCAATAAGAGTGCCTTAGAGTATTTTGTTAAACAGTTTGTTTAGGTAAAAAGAAAAGATTAGAAATAAGCTATTTTAATGTTGGGCCAATAATTTTTGTGCAAATGTTTTAAACACACACACATGTACACAAACACTACATATTTGTGAATTATATTACAAATAATATGTATTTAATATAACATATAAAGGGATATTTAAAAAGTTAAGTAGACTGAAATTCATTTGTAAGTAAGAACTGGATTTTTACAGTCTTTTGTCTCTAGTATAAAGCACTTTAGTAAACATTTGTTAGTTGTTGAAATTGTCCATTATTCATTCACTATGGTTTAGAATACATAAGGTCTTGAAATAGTACTCTGGTTGGGGCCTTATCTTATTTTCATATCATTTAGTACTCTTCAAAATAGAAAACATCAACTAAGTCCTACGTATGGTGGCTCAATCAAGTACTATAATCTAAGTACTTTGGAGGCTACAACAAGAGTTCGATGACAGCTTAGCCATTAAAATTAATTCCAAGTAAGACTAGATCGGAGTGACTTTCTGCTTCAAAACCTAAATCGAAACCAGCCAAACAAAAGTAAACAGAAAAAACATCTGCATGTAAACAAAAGAGAGAAAAACAGCAATACAAATAATACATAAATATTAATTACAATTGTAGTTCTGAATTTTTTTCCAGAATACATTTATATTCTTCAGGAAAGTTAGTATTTATAAACTGAGGCATAACTGGATAAACCTAAGAACTTCTAATTTTGGAATCTATTTTTATTTTGAGATTCATGTGGTAGTATGCTTAACAGTTCATGAATTGTGTTAGATCTTTCTAGAATTTGAATTATGATTTAGCTTATGGCCACTCTGTTTT
>JADRCD010228200.1:0-23688 GCA_019843815.1 Montemys delectorum | reverse complement strand
AAAGAAAGAAAGAAAGAAAGAAAGAAAGAAAGAAAGAAAGAAAGAAAGAAAGAAAGAAAAAAGAAAAGGAAACTAAACTAATTGAATTCTCCCCAGTATAGTAAGGGGGACACCAATTTCTTAAGTTCCTACATTTCATACCTATGCAAATAAATGAGGAATGGCAAATTATAAGTCAGGAAATGTAAGTCAATTAAAAGCCTATATGCTTCAGTTCAAAAATCTGATCTGTATGCAATTCTTATGGTTTTATCAGATTTTTCTAAAACTGTCAATTTAATTACTGACTCAAAATATGTAGAGAGGGTTGTTATACATAAACTGCTAAACTTATTCCAAATGATTCAAAATTTACATTATTTATATAACTGCAATAGACAATTTCAAACACATCTTATCCACTATATATTATCCATACTAAATATCATGGTCCATTGCCACAAAGAAATGAAGAGATTGACCAATTATTAATAGGAAATGTCCTAGAAGTCTTAGAATTTTCTAAAAAAAAAAATACCATGTTAACAGCAGAGATTTAAAGATAAAGTTTCCCATTACTTGACAATAAGCCAAAGAAATTTTTAAAAAGATGTTCTACTTGTTCTTTGTATAAAAACATTCAAACATGTCTATAAATGTACCCAAAAATATGAAATTTGACAAATGGATTTGTTTTACTTCTCAGAATTTAGGAAACTGAAATTTGTACACCATGCCTTTGATATTTTTTTTTCCTTTTGGGATGTCAACGGATTTCTACTTTGAGTTCTGAAACAGCCAGTTCTGTAATGGTATATTTATTGGAAGTGAAGACTATTGTGGTGATACCTGTACAAATTTAGACAGATATGCCCCACATATGTTTCTAGTAGATGAAATGATTTTTGCTTATCATAAAATGAAACATATTAGAGGTGTATCATACAATCCAACAGATCAAGCAGTTAAAGAAAGATCAAATCACAACTTAAACTTATGCTTAATAAAATAACTTTTATAAGTAGACTAAATAATGGCTTATTAACTTTAAATTTTTTGAATGCCAATGAGGCAAGAACAAGAGCTTCTGAAAAACACTGGCTTATAGAAAACACTGCTCAACTAACATAATCTTTATACTTTCAAGATGGTTTAACATTATAATATAAGTCAGGGAATATGCAAGATTGGGTAAAAGGTTTTGTACATATTTATCTTCACAGGAGTTGAAACACTATGGGTTTCATTGATAAAGATCTAATTCAAATAAAAGAAGCTTCCATATAAAAGGCATAACTCAAGGAATAAAAAGTCAGAGAAAGACAGTAGTCTAGAGAACACATAAAACTGACAGTCCCTACATGGGGACAGCTCAATAAATCAAATGAGAAGGATGGATCATTAAACTGGAAAACCTTGATGATGGAACTGATAGTTGCTGAAGGACTGCAATTATGAAGGATCAGTGAATTAATGGGTCTTCCTGAGGACAAGCTGACTGTAAAGTATATGGGATTGATAATTGTTTATGTTGTAAAGTGTGTGCAATTATTAGCTTAAACAGAAAGAAAGAAAATATAGAAGAAATTTAATTCAGTAACATGGCTGTTCTCATCACAACTAAAACTTACTAGTGACACAGTTTAAATGCAGAAACGTTCTTAGTATACATCTTTTAGGTAAAATTAGTTTGTAGAAAGAAGCTATAGTTGAAGTAATATTTAAATGAAGGCCACTGGAACAGTGATTATTCAGAGAAAGATTTGACAGAATGAGTCAGAAATAGAAAATGTCCAACTCTCAGGACAAAAGCTATTTTAAGAGTCTCTTAGCTATATGCCCATGAGTGGTACAGCTGGGTCCTCAGGTATTTTCTCAGCAATCTCCAGATAGATTTCCAGAGTGGTTTTACCAGCTTGCAATTCCACCAGCAATGGTGGAGTGTTCCTCTTCCTCTACATCATTGCCAGCATCTGCCGTCACCAAAGTTTTAAATCTTAGCCATTCTGACTGGTGTGTGGTAGAACTTTAGGGTTGTTTTAATTTGCATTTCTCTGATGACTAAGGCATTTGAACATTTCTTTAGGTGATTCTTAGCCATTTGATATTCCTCATTTGTGATTTTTTTAGCTCTGTACCCCATTTTTAGTAGGGTTATTTGATTCTCTGGAGTCTAACTTCTTGAGTTCCTTAAATATTTAATATTTAATATTAGTCCTCTATCAGATGTAAGACTGGTAAAGATATTTTCTCAATCTGTAGGTTGTCATTTTGTCCTAGTATAAATGTCCTTTGCCTTACAGAAGTTGTTTAATTTTATGAGATCCCATTTGTCAATAGTTATAGCCTGAGCCATTGGTGTTTTGTTTGGGAAAATTTCCACTGATGATGTGTTCAAGGCTCTTTCCCACTTTCTCTTCTATTAGCTTCAGTGTATCGGGTTTTATGTGGAAGTCCTTGGTCCACTTGGACTTGAGCTTTGTACAAGGAGAGAAGAATGGATCAAGCTTAATTCTTCTACATGCTGAGGATACTTGAGCCAGCACCAATTCTTGAATATGCTGTCTTTTTTTCCACTGGATGGTTTTGACTTCTTTGTCAAAGATCAGGAAACCACAATTACATATGCACCCTATGTTTACAGTAGCCCTTTTTATAATTGCAAGAAGCTGGAAATAACCCAGATGTCCCTCAACAGAGGAATTGATACAGAAAATGTGGTTCATTTACACAATGGAATACTACACTGCTATTAAAAACAATGATTTCATAAAATTCAGAGGCAAATTCATGGAACTAGAAAATATTATCCTCAGTGAGATAACCCACTCACAAAAGAAAATACAGGGGATGTACTCACTGGTAAGTAGATATTAGCCCCAAAGCATAGAATACTGACAATACATCTCATAGACCATATGAAGCTCAAGAAAAAGGAACACAAATGTGGGGATGCTTCAGTCTTCTTAGAAGATGGAATAAAATAATCATGAGAGGTAGAGGGATTGAGGGACCTGGGAGAGAGAGAGCAGGGGGAGAGAAAAAGGAGGGGGCAGGATCAGATGTGGGAGGAGACAGGGAGAAGTACAAAGGGTCAGAAAACTGAAAGGAGGTGTGTAGCAGTGGGGGATGGGGAACTGGGAGTAGTCACTAGAATGTCCTTGATGAGGGAAGCAAGTTCCCAGGAACCAATGGGGATTATCTTAGCTGAAATGCCTAACAAAGGGGAGATAAAACCAGTACAGACCATATCCAGTGGGTAGGCATGTACCCTGGTTGAGGAATGTGGCCACCCACCCATCTCAAAAATTTTATCCCAGAATTGTTCCTGTCTAAAGAATATGCAGTGACAGAGTGGGGCAGAAACTGAAGGAAAGTCCATCCAGAGACCACCCTACCTAGAGATCCATCCTATCTGCAGACATGAAACCCAGACAGTATTGCTGATGCCAAGAAGTGCTTGTTGAGAGGAGACTGGTATGGCTATCCCCTGAGAGGCTCTGCAAGAGCCAGGCCAATTGAGATGGCGATGCTTGAAGCCACCCATTGGACTGAGCATGAGGACTACAATGGAGAAGTTCGGGGAAAGACTGAAGGAGCTGAAGAGGATTGCAGCCTCCATTGGAAGAACAACAGTATTAAATAACCAGAAACCCCAGAACTCCCAGGGACTAAACCACAACCAAAGAGTACACATGGAGGGACCCATGGCTTCAGCTTCTTGTGTAGCACAGGATTGCCTTGTCTGGCATCAATGGGAGGCACTTGGTCCTGTGGACTCATGATGCCCCAGCATAGAGGGGTGCTAGGTCTGTGAGGAGGGAGTGGGTAGGTGTGTGTGGAATTCCCTCATGGAGGCAGGGGGAGTGGAGAGGGTATAGGAAGTTTGAAGAGGGTAAACCAGGGAAGGGACATTTGAAATAGAAATAAATAAAATAAACAAGAAAAAAAGGAATAGAATAGGGAAAGAGAATCAGTTCAATCAGGTAAGTCTGTCAGTTGATGGAAGCTGAGTTCAGCTGAGTTCTTGCAATTATGCTCTGCCAGGTCAGTTCAATTAAATTTGTTCTTTCAATACAATGAGTGCAGCACAGGATAGCTGAGTTCTTTCATGAGCTCATGCAGTTCAGTGCAGGCCAGCATAGGCAATTGAAACCAGTGAATAAGAAGGAGTCAGAAAATTATTCCGAATGGACAGAATTAGCTTGAGGCAAAGGAGAGCAATCCAGTAAGAAGCTGAGAGAAGCCATATTGAATCAATCAGCTTAGAGAGGTGTTTTGAGCCAGAACAACTAAGTTGAACCAGCAACCCAGTGCTCAGAAAGAACCCAGAATGTTCAGCTCACTCAGCAGTAAGACTCCAAGATGATAATTACATCTGGTGAATAAAGATACTTTTACAAAGACTGAAGGAATGGATGTGAAGATAGGATCCATTTTTTCTGCTGTATCCAAGGAATATACCTCAATTTCAAAGAAAAATATCACCTTAGGATAGAAGCTAATAAAAAGATTTTCCAAACAATTTGACCTAAGAAACAGGCTGCTATAGCCATTTAATATCTGACAAAATAGGTTTCAATAGACACAGAGAAACATTTGAGAAATCTGTTTTAGAGGCCATAGTTACTCTGATACCAAACCCCATAAAGGCCCATCTTAGTAAGAGAATTACAGTCAACATTCCATTATGAATTCTAGATACAAAATTTATCAATAATATACAAACCTAATTCAAGAAAACATTAAAATATTGTCCATCATGATCAAATAGGCATCATAACAAAGATATAGGAATGTTTCAATATACATTAATTGTTAAATGTAATTTACCATACAAACTGAAAGACAAAAAACAGGATCATCTCATTAGATGCATAAAATGCCTTTGACAACACACAATTAAGATATTTTACAGCAAACCCATAGTCAACACCAATTTGAATGGTAAAAACAACTCAAAGTGATTACAGTGAAATCAGGAAGATGTCAAGGCTATCAACTCTCTTCATAACTAATGACTATAGTATTTTAAGTTTTAGCTAAAGCAGTATGACAGTTGGATATCAAGGATATACAAATTATAACTTTTTTTTCAGGTTAATGTAGGAAACTACAAAGCTAGGCTCAAAGTACCAATATGTAATAATATATTATCAAAGATCATAGTTCAAAATACATAATTTTATTTTAATGTATTTTTCTGTTCCAGGACTCAATAATTCATAATACACTGTGACTTTCCCCCTTTTGATTTATAAGGATTCAATAGCATTTGTTTTTAACAACTTTATAATGTGTTGGCAAAAATACTGAGAAAGTCTTAGACATATGCTAGAACTTGAAACCTTCTTATGTGATACTTTCTATGTTATTTCTCTCTCAGTGATATGCATTATTCTTTACTTGTTTGGGTCTTCTTAATATGGTTTGTCTCCCTCCTCCTATATATATATTGCTCCCAATTTTCATCTCTAAATGTTCCATTCTGTTTTATTTTTGACAAACCTTCAGTTCATTTGTTCTCTTTCATAATTTATAGTTAAAGAGTAGCCTGTCTGCTGAGCCACTTTCTTTATTACAACAAATCTTATGAAGCTTTTTGTTCAATGGACAAAAAAAAAAAAATCTGTTTTCTCATTCTGGCATTCTGCCTAGTTTTTGAAATTTACCCTTAATTTTCTTGAATGTATATACACATTTAAAAATGTTTCAAGATATCCAATTTAATTTTAGTTTTAATAATATGTGTGCTATTTTGAGAATTCACAAATAAGCACTATGCCTATATAATTTTCACTGCTTCTTATCTCCCCTGAAACTCTCCTTATGTGCCTTTTTCTCACTCATAAATATATCTCTTCTTCTCTTTAAAATAATTTAGTTGTATTTTATTTTCATTTGTGTTCAGTTTTCATGCATGACTGTGAAGCTTCCAGATCTCCAGGAAATGGAGTTATACATAGTTGTGACCTGTCATGTAAGCACTGGGAATTGAACATAGCTCCTTTGGAGAGCAGCTAGTACTCCAAATTGCTCAGCAATCTCTCCAGCCAATTTTATTCTTCTTTATTAATGAAGTAACATTAATGATTATTAATGACTATTAATGTTACTTCAGTTATTTCAGTAGATATTACTCAGCTCATTTAGTTTGCATATTCGGCTGTGTAACATATTAATGGTCTTGACTCTGGAGCAAATCGATTCTTTATCAATAGTCATTGATAACCTGTAGCTCTCCATCTAGATGTGAGGTCTTGTGAAATATCTCACATCCATGTTAGCACTTCAACCAGTGATATCTAGATATTTTAAGACAGTCATATTATTAAGATTTTACAAGTGTAAATTGCAGTTAGGTGCAGCAAAAAGACACCATCTCATATTAGGTGCCCTTGTTCTCTATTACAAACTATTTTTTTTTTCTTTGTGATGTTCTTCTTTCATATGTAAAGCTTCTGTGTTGTATATGGAACCACCAGGGCTACTCAACTCATATTCATTTATTTTCTCCATTTTGACTAGTTGTGAATCCCCATCATGTCCTCAGTCTACTACAAGATGAAGCTCCAACCATTGTTACAACGGTAAGTATTTAGGATTTTGTCAAAACGTTTATTAGCTTAAGAAATTAGCAGTAGTATGTTCTGCTATAATATTTATTTCATCTCCAGGAATAGTTTTTTAAAATTTATTTATTTTTAATAGGTTTGTAGGACAGGACAATAAATCCATTCCATGGAGTAGACCTTAAGTCCAATTTAACAAGTGTTAGCTATCACCAAGATGTAAGTACTGTTATTGTACCAATGGCAACATGTTGACAGGACAGCCATTGCTGTGATTCATAGGCTTTACAGCTGGATTGGACTAATACTTCTGTTCCTTGAAAGTTCACATAAACTAGGGCCTCAGTGAGGAGACTTCTAGATGAGTGCAAGCTTGATCCCATCACACTCTCTGTTAAATTATATGGTATCTTTAGCAATAGAGTATTATTTTTATAATACAGGAGAAAGCCAAGCGCAAAGGGAATATTCTACATTATTCGGGGCATCTTTCAGACACAACTACCAATAATTCAAAAATAGAATTTTGTGAGCTGGGTAGTGGTGGCGCACGCCTTTAATCCCTGCACTTGGGAGGCAGAGGCTGGTGGATTTCTGAGTTAAGGCCAGCCTGGTCTACAGAGTGAGTACCAGGACAGCCAGAGCTACACAGAAAAACCCTGTCTCGAAAAACAAAAAACAACAAAAAACAAAACAAAACAAAGAAAAAAGAATTTTGTTTATTCCTAATTAAGTCATGTTAAAGAACAGCCTACAGACTGGGAAAATATATTCCCTAACTCTATATCTGACAGAAGGCTTATATACAAGATATATTAACAACTCATGGGGGGACTCATGGCTCCAGTAGCATGTGTATATCAGAGGATGGCCAAGTTGGTCATCAATGAGAGGAGAGGACCTTTGGCCCTGTGAAGGTTCTATGCCCCAGTGTAGGGGAATACCAAGGCCAGTAAGCAGGATGGGAGAGGGGAAACTGGGAAAGAAGATATTGTAAATAAAGAAAACATCTAATAAAAAAATGAAAAAAATTAAAATGTAAGGCTAAACAGAGAATTTTCAACATAGGAGTTTCAAATGGGTGAGAGGCACCTAAATAAATGTTCAAAGTCCTTACTCATCATGGAAATGGAAATAAAAACTCTAAGATTCTACCTTATACCCATTATATGAACTAGGATAAACAATTCAAAGTATAGTACCTGTTGGCAAGGATGTGGAACAAGAAGGGTGTGTGTGTGTGTGTGTGTGTGTGTGTGTGTGTGTGTGTGGAAAATTTTACAACTACTCTAGAAATGAATTTGGCAGTTTCTCAAAATATTGAGAATAGTTCTACTTTAAGACACATCTACTCTACCCCTGGGCATATACTCAAAAGAATCTTCAACATCATATAAGGACATTGTGTGATTACATTCATAGCACCTTTAGTTGTAATATCCAGAAACTGGAAACAGCCTAGATGTCCCTCAGCTGAAGGAAGGATAAAGAAAATGTGGTTCATTTACACAGAGGAATACTACACAGCTATCAAAATAAGAACACAATGGATGTCACAGGCAAATGACTGGAACTAGAAAATATCACCCTGAGTGAGGTAACCCAGAGTCAAAACAATATACATGGTATATACTCTCGTATATGTTGATATTAGCCATAAATTATAGGAAAACTATCCTACAATCAATAGACTGAAGAAGCCAAATAACAAGGAAAGGCCCACTGTAGGATGGTTGAATCTTTCTCAGAAAGGGAATAAATAGGTCTTGGAGGTCCCTGGATGGTGAATACTGGCTGGAGGAGGGGATGGGAAAGGAAGCAGGGTAGGGGTGGGGAAGGTTATATATAGTAAGATCAGGGGAGAAAGAAGGGAAACCAGTGGTATTGGCCATGCCAGAGTCCTCGAATTGGTGTGAGAAGGCTCCAGAGTGTCTATGGGGATGATTCTAGCTGGTGATGACCCATAGCAGTACCAGATATGGATCTTGAAGGGGCTATATTCTGTAGCCAGACAGGACATCCAGGGAAGGCATAAGGACAGGACAGCAATCCACCCACAAAAGTTTAAGCCAATATGGATCCTTCCTGCAATACATACAGGGACAAAGTGAGAATATAAAAGAACAAAGACTAAGGGAATGGTCAACCAATGACTGCTCCAAATTGAGACCCATCCCATGGGAAGAACCAATCCCTGACACTATTAGTGATACTCGGTTATGTTTGTAGACAGGAACATAGTATAGCTGTCTGCTGAGAGGTCCCATTCATCAACCAGTGGAAAAAAGTGCAGAGACTCACACCCAAACATTAGATGGGGCTTCGGGAGTATTATGTTAAGAGTTGGGAGAAGGATTGAGGGACCTGAAGAGACAAGTATTCCATAGGAAAACCAACAGATTCAATTTATCTGTGTGTTTGGGGCTTCCAGAGACTGAATCTCCAATGAAAAAACTAGCATGGGTCTGACATAGGCCCCTGCACACATGCAGTAAGCTAACAGCTTGAGCCCCATGCTGGTCTCCAATGACTAGAGAAAGAGCTATCCCTGAGTCCTGGCTCCCTAAATAGACCTCCTTGGCTGGATTCAGGGGGAGAGGATGTGCCCAGTCCCACAGCAACTTTATGTGCAGGAATGGGGAGTTATCAGGAAGAAACAGCCAGAATGATGCTTCCCCTTCATAAAAGAGAAGGGGAATGGGGATTGGGAGGAGGACTTGCATGAGGGGACTAGGACGAGAAGAGGCTGGTATTGGAATGTAAAGTGAATAAAATACATTAAAAAATGAAAGAAAACAAAACAAAACTAAACAAAACAACAAGGGTATCATGAATTTGGCAGACAAATCAATGGGATTAGGAAATATCGTTGACTGTGGTAATTTAGACCAAAAGGATATGCATGAAATGTACTCACTGATAATTGGATATTAACCATAAAAGTACAGAATACCCATGATATAATTCACAGACCCAAAGAAGTTAAATGAGAAGGAATGGCCAAGAAAGATGTTATGGATGGGCCTGCCTGTTGCTGTTCTTGTGAACCAATCTCTTAATGTATAAAGGAGTCAATCACTGGGATAGTAGGCAGGAATTCTGGGTTGGACTGAGGAAGAGAGAAAGAGCATAAGGTTAGATCTTTTTGGAATGGGAATAGCATAGGGATAACATGTAGCTGGAAGAGTTTCCCAGTATCGTGGCAGATCTGCAAGGATTCGCCACGGGAGGCATCAGATTTTAATAAGGCTTACAAGATTTTGTTTTAGTTGCTGTGCCCAGAGATTGAGTTACCATTGTTAATGTACTAAGTTAGGGTTGCATTTTCCTTCACGAGGCAGCTCATCTGGGTTCAAGAGAGAAAGGTATGGCAGCAAAATGTGGGTTTGCCAGAGGTACACCACAAAGGCCGTGGGGGATTTGAAGTGTTGGGCTGACATGGTAGCAACTCACCAGTGGGAACATAGCAAGATGGATGGAGAGATTGTAGAATTCTGAGTCAGAGTCTCCATGAGATAAAAGTAAGGTGTGCCAGGCTGCCGATGCTGAGTTGCCAACACTAGTTTGGGAACATGCCAGTTCATTTTTTTTTTTTTTAAATATTTCCCACAACAGAAGGAGAGTTGAATCTCAGTTAGAAGAGGAAAAAAATAGTCTTAAAAGGCAGAGAGAGGGAGGGAAATTGGTGGGAGAGGGGAACTGGAGGGGACTGGGGCCCAAAAGTAACTGTAGGAAGAAAAAGAGGTCCAGAGAGCTTGGAGAATGAATGGAGATATGCGGCTGGTGAGGGTGGGGGTTTGGGAGGCATTCTCTATATATAAAGTATCAGAGACCTGGAATGAGGAACGCTCTAGGGAGTCTATGTGGATGACCTTAGCAGGGATATAAAACAGTGGGGACATGAAGCCTAAAGAGGCCACCTCCTGTAACCAGAAAGGATTCCAAGTGGAGGGATAAGGACACCAACCCACCCACAACTTTTTTTACCCCAGTATTTTCCTGTCTAAAAGAAGTGCAAAGACAAAGATGAGGCAGGAACTGAAGGAATGTCTAACCAATAACACAGAAAAGAGAAGTGAGGGAAAATGAATTGAAAAAAAAATGCTTTAGAAAAGATTTTTAAAAAGTCTTGCAAAGACAATTTCTCGAGATCTTTGAACATGGTCTACTCATGTCTAAAGGAAATATGGGGACAAAGTGTGGAGCCATCCAGAGACTGCCATACCTTGGGATCCATCCTATGTTCAGACACCAAACCCAGATATTATTGTGGATGCCAAGAAGTTCTTGCTGACAGTAGCCTGTTATAGCTGTCTCCTGAGAGGCTCTATCAGAGCCTGATCAATACAGCAGCAGATGCTTGCAGCCAACCATTGGTCTTAGCACAGGGTCTTCAACGTAGGAGTTAGAGAAAGGACTGAGGAGCTGAAGGGGTTTGCAACCACACAGGAAGAACAACAATATGAACCAACAAGACATGCCAAAGCTCCCAGGGACTAAACCACCAAAGAAAGAGGACACGTGGAGGGACCCGTCTCATGACCCTCGCCACATATGTAGCAGAGGATGACATTATCTGGGATCAAAAGGAGGAGAAGCCCTTGGTCCTGTGAAGGCACGATTCCCCAGTGTAGGGGAATGCCAGGGCACTGAGGTGGGAGTGGGTGGGTGGGTGGGAGGGGGAGCACCCTCATAGATGGAGGATGGTGGAAGAAGGGAGTTCTGACGGAGAAACCTGGAAAGGGGATAATAATTGAAATGTAATAAATAAATAAAACAAAAAAACAATAAATAAATATATAAAGAAAAAGGAAAAAAGGAAAAATGTTTTAGCCATTTTCTTTCTTTCCCTTTCTTTCTTTCTTTCTTTTTTTCTTTCTCTCTCTCTCTCTTTCTTTCTTTCTTTCTTTCTTTCTTTCTTTCCTTCTTTCTTATATTTTAGAACTCAGTTTATCTCTGAATCCAATTTTAATTGGTTTACATATTTTTCTTATATCTAGCTTTTTTTATTTTTTATTTTTGCATTCTATCAGGTGTGGATAGTAGTAATCTTTTCCCATTCTGTATGCTTCTGTTGTGTTTGAATGATAGTTTCTTCTGCCATGTAGAATCCTTTTAGTTTCATGAGCTTTGATTTATCAATTCTTGTTCTTATTGCCTAGGTTAAAGATGACATGTCTAGAAAGTCTTCCTTTGTCAAAGCATTCAATACTATTTAGCACTTTCTCTTCTATAAAGTTCAGTGTATCTTGCCTTATGTTGAAGTTTTTTTTTTCCATTTGTAGTTGAGTTTTATGCATGATAATAAATATATTTCTATTTCCATATGTCTACAGTCATCCAGATTGACAACAACCATTTGTTGAATATGATGTCTCCTTTCTAGTCTGTAATTTTGGATTCTTTGTCAAAAGTCAGAATTTTATAGGGGCATGAAATTAAGTCTATGTTTTCAGTTGCTCTGCAGTATAAATTGAAAATTGAAATGGTGATACTTCCAGCAGTTTTTATATTCATAATTGTTTTATCTAGTCATAATTTCTGTGTTCAACTATTTTTTAGTTTTTCTCTTTTTTGTTTTCCTTTGTTTTGTGTGTGTGTGTTTTAGTATGAAACTGAAAATTAGTTTTTCAATTTAGTGGAAAATTTGTATTGGGGTTTTGTTTAGTATTGTATTGAATCTATATATTGCTTTTGGTACAATGACAATTTTTACTATATTAATCTTAATAATTAATGAGCAATGAGGTTATTTTCATCTTCTGATATCTTTTTTCAATTTCTTTTTGGAATGCCTTGATTTTTTTACATCTATCTTTCATATGATTGTTTAGAGTCATCTGATTTCTTTCTCAGTCATTTGTCTCTAGGGAAGCTATTGGTGTTTCTGTGTTAGATTTGTACCTTGCTACGTTCATGGAAATATTTTTCAGCTATATATATATTCTAGTAGTGTTTTTAGGGTCTTTTATGTTTATAATCATATCATCTCCAAATAAAATACTTTGATTTTTTTCCCTTTCTTATTTGTATCCCCTTGATTTCTACAGTTTTCCTTTTGCTCTAGACAAGACATTAAGTTCTGTATTGAATATGGAGACATACAAGGCAGTAGACCATGCCATCAGACAGAAAACTTGGTAAAGTCTAGTGGATTTAGAAATCCCAGTATCCTCATACCTGAGTATGATAAGTG
This sequence comes from Montemys delectorum, assembly GCA_019843815.1. NCBI lineage: Eukaryota > Metazoa > Chordata > Mammalia > Rodentia > Muridae > Montemys > Montemys delectorum. The sequence continues at coordinate 10,941 of JADRCD010228200.1, read as the reverse complement.
TTTCATTTACTCCTGGACAGGTTCAGGACTGTGACTATCAGTCATGTAGGGGCAATGTCAGAAGCCCCTCCACATGTAGATGAGGTATTTCTAACATCTTAGACCAAGTCAATAGAAAGTATCTGTGTTTAGACCCCAACCCACCCCAAAATATATACAAGACCCTGTAGAAAATGAATAAAAACATAAGAGTAATTTATTCAAAGACCCTCTGAGAGTGTCTGTCATATAGAGCTGTAACACACTTGTAAAGAGAGTTCTCTCCTGAAGCTTCTGCCTGTAGAAGCCTCCTGTGGTCATTTCCCTCTTGGAGGTCCCAAACTTCACCCCTAGCCAAAGCACCCTACTGGCTAGCTATACCACATGTACTCCAGAATAGTGATGGCCTTCGAAGAGGCCTGGCACTCACCTAGATCTGACTCCTCCCCCTAGCTCACTGTGCCCCACCTCTTGCTGCATAGCTTAGAATCCAGTAGCCACACCATCTCTGGATCAGTGGCAACCTCTGTCAGAGAGCATAACTCTTTAAGCTCCTGCTAGGCATCTCTGTAGATAGTATTCTGGACACAGACTGACAACTGGTCAACTGGTGGGACAAGAAAACCTGATGTTCCACAATCAATACCATGGGAAGGTAAGCCTCCTACCTCCAACTCCTGAGACTTGCAACCAAGCAACCTGTCCTTTTCCTGCTGTGCTGTCAGTCAGCACTACCTCATGAGTTTGGATGAACTAAAGAGACAGCTAAAGCCTTCTGCCAGAGCTACTTGATGGTGTGGGCTGAAGGTTGCTTTAGCCCCTGTTTAAAATACAACAGTCTGTAAAATGTGTTGGCAAGAACTATCAAACTTCTCTTTAAAACAAAAATAAACAAACAAACAAAAAACCTGTTAACTCAGTGGTCAACATTAAAACCATTTTCTGCTTTCTATCAGCCATCCATGGCATGAACTTTGGTGAACAGGAGTCATGTGTAAACTCTACCCTATTGGCTATGTCAAATACCCCATAGCTGACCCATATCAGCTTGTCCTTGTCCCAGTAACCTCATTCCCACCTCCCAATAAGTCTTTACACTTGTTAATATTTGTCAACAGAAAAATCAGTCTGAGAAACATCTGCAAGCTATCTTCTTCTGGTTATAGTACATCCAATATACAGCTGACCTCTTTCCCTTAACCATCTACCCAACTCCTCCCAATGTTTTTTCTGTGTCTCTCTCTATTATTAGATGTTCCCATTAACACTTTCCTTCATGAACTCCATGGAACCTTACCCACATGGAAAGCACAAGACATTACTCTCTTTGACCTACCTCCTCCTTCTGTAGTATTAGATCTTCTTTCAAATCCCATAGTACATGTGTCATAACATCACCATCACCAAGTCAGCATATGTTTAACTCTCTCCCTCTCCTCTAGTGCAAAGGCACTAAAGGTTGTGGACACACGTAATAATTTTTCTCAAGGTTTATCTCAATAAACTTGAAGAACTCACCTTGTAGATGGGTGGAAGCCAGAGAGAGAGAGAGAGAGAGAGAGAGAGAGAGAGAGAGAGAGAGAGAGAGAGAGAGAGAACTCTTCATTTTTCTGCTGGTTAGACTGGGCCTTACTGTCTTTCTGGGTATTACAGGAAGAGTTGGAGCAGCCCTCCTAAAACAAAACATCTGGCCAGTCACTTCCAGGACAAGATTGACCCAGTAATGGCCTCCACTCTAGACAACCTTGAGTCCCTTCAATGCCAGAGAACCTTCTTAGTAAGTGTTGTTCTCCAAAATCAGTTGGCTCCGAATTTACTGACTGCTGAACAGGGAGGGACTTTTACTTTGCTAGGGGAGGAATGTTGCTTCTATGTTAATGAGTCCTGGATGGTAGAATGAGCTGTATAAATTCTCAAAAAGCTCTTGGGGGATCTCCTGGAATGATATTCTCCCAACATCTCTACCCCTTGGTTCTTTAATTCCTTGGTAGCTTAGCTTCTTCTGCTCCATCACCCCATTGTATCCATGAGAGCCTTCCTTCTTTTAACACCCTTTCTATCCAAATTTTAAAGCAGCAGATGAGTAGCATAGCAAAGATCTACATTTATAAGGTCTTGGTTTAATATCAAACAGTTTCCAACATAGGAGAGAGTTATTCTGATGACACCCTCCTTGTAAAAAGAGAAGATGAGTTGTAGGGCAGTAGATTGTGCTCTCAGACAGAAAACTTGGTAAGGTTGAGTGGATTCAGAAACTCTGGCACTCTCATACCTGAGAATGATAGGTGTTTTATCTACTCCAGACCTTGTCACCCCACCAAACAGCCTGTGAAATCAGTCAGTAGGCATCACCTGAAGCCCTTCCACATACAGATGAGGCATCCCTAATATCTCAGATCAAGCCAATAGGAAGCATCATTTTTTTTAGAACCCAATCCATCCCAAAATTTATATAATATACTGACCACAAGGAACAAAGACAATACTCCACTTTGGATAGGACAACTCTTTATCTGCTCCAGGCATCTTTACAGAGAGCATCCAGTAAAAAGATTCACTCCTTTTTTTATTCAACAGTAAGCTGTACAGTTTCCATGAGTTGGTATACTTTCTGTGGCTGTTGATACCCAACTTTAATTGGATCAAATAGTCAGATAGTCAGACAAGATTCAAGGTGTTATTTTATTTTTATATAAATGTTGAGGTCTGATTTGTGTCCTAGTTTGTGGTGTATTTTGGAGAAAGTACCACAGACTACAGAGTAGAAAATATATTCTTTTGCATTTGAGTGAAATTCTCTGTTAACATAAGGTAGGCAGATTTCATTTATGTTATTATTTAACACCATCAAATTTCTATTTAGTTTTTGTCTCTATAAACTTTCTATTTTGGAAATGTGTCTAGAAATCACCACTGTGTAAGGGCAAATATGTAGTTTGAGCTGTAGTAATGTTTCTTTTAAAATGTGAATGCCCCCCATGTTTGGTGAATAAATATTTTAGAATCATAGTATATTTTGTGTAGATTTTTACTTGGAAGAGATTTTCTCCCTGTATCTCTCTTGTTAAGAATGAAGTCTATTTTGCCTGATATTAAAATAGCTATACCTCATTGATTCTTGAGTCTTTGTTTAGAATACCTTTTTTTTTTTTCATCATTTTTTTCCCTTATGGAGCAATCTATCCTTGATCGAGATTTTTGAAGTAACATACTTTTATCACTATATTTTATTGGATAACACACAACATTTCTAATTTTGATGAATTTCTTCTAGTCCTTTTGTACTCATTTCTGAAATATACATGCATTTCACTTTCTTATCTTGCTTGTTTGAATTTGGTTTGATGGCAGTATATTCATATTAAAATATATTTTAAATACTTTGAGTATTCAATTTTTCTAAAAATGTTTACTCCTGCAAATAATTGTCATTTACTTCTTCTAGCATGTTTTCAGATTTTACTAATCATTAATCATCTTAACATAATTTTGTGAATGTTCAAATAGTTGTAATCTGAACTCCACTGTGGGTGTACTCCAATTTCATTACAGTCAGTTCTGCGGTCACAATAGACTGCCTTGGAATCCTGGAAGGAAATATTTACTCTGGTATATTCTCTTTATTGACATTTCCTTCTAGATTTTTAGTCTTCATTTTTTAAAGTTGTCAAAAGTATAATTCACCCTTTAAGCAACTTGCTTAAGACAATTAGCTAATATAGTTTCAGTGAGAAATTTGGCCTGTTATTTTCAGTTCCTTTTCTCTTCTTATTTGCAGCTGAGAAATACTTCACTATTAAATTAAATCTTTGGTGTGTTTTCTTATAGCATTTTGTTAGTTAGAAAGAGTTAGAAGTACATGATCTGTGCTATTTTGTATTTAATATTATTTTGATGAAAATTCTCATTGTATAAAGTTAACTTTATATCTCATTCTTTCTGTGTTACATCTTCTAGTCCACACCTCTACCTTCAGTTTCAGATCTGCACTCTACTCCCTGGCCCACTGCTCTGCCTGCTTCCCAAGATGCTTCCTGAAGGCATCCATGTGTGATATTCAAGCTCCAAGCCCCTGCTGGCTGGGTCCACTGCAAGCCCAGCAGTCCAAAGTTTTTCCCCATTCTTTCCAGTGTCTATCTTCTAGTTAACACCTTTACTTTCAACTACAGATCTCCACACTTCTCCTTTGGCCATAACTCAATCTGTATGCCAGAAGGCATGCTGCCACCCAGGATGAACAATGGCAGAGGCCTGCTACTAGCAGGGGCTACCAGTTGAGCCAACACCTGAGACAATCAGATGGCTAAAGACAAGAGTAAGAGTACAATCAACAAGTCAGTTCAGTATGTCACCATCAGAACCCAGCTCTCCTACTACCGAAAGTCATGGATATTCTACTTCACATGAAGAGCAAGACTATGACCTTGAATTTCATTATGCAGATAATAGTGACCTTTAAAGGGTGAAAATAAATCTCTTAAGGAAATACAGAAAAATACAAACAGGAGAAAGAAATGAATAAAACTGGCCAAGACCTAAAAATGGAAATAGATGCAATAAAGAAACACAAACAGAGGTAAACTTTGAGATGGAAAACTAGGAAAGAGAACAGCAACTGCAGATAGAATCATCACCAACAGAATACAAGATATAGAAGAGAGAAACTCAGGAGTAGTAGATACAATAGAAAAAACTGAGAAATTTATTAACGAAAATGTCAAATCAAAGTTTCTAACACAAACATTCAGGAAATTGAGATGAAATTATGTAAAAATCAAAGAATAATAAGAATAGAAGTAGATTTTTTTCTCAAAGGCCCACAAAGTATCTTCAACAAAACCATAGATGAAAACTTCTCTACCCTAAAGGAAGAGGTGGGTATAAACTTAGAAGAACCTTACTGAACATCTAATCAATTGTATCAGAAAGAGAAACTCCTATCCCCACATAATGATCAAACCAAAATGTACAGAGCAAACAAAGAATATTAAAATCTTCAAGGGGATAAGGCCCAGCAACACATAAATATAGATCTATCAGAATGATACCAGACTTCTTAACAGAGATTCTAAGTGCCAGAAAGTCCTAGACAGATGTCTTGCAGACCTAACCACAGGTAGCAGGTAAGACTACTGTATACAGCAAAACTTTCAGTCACTACAGATAGAGTAACCCAGGAATTACATGACTAAGTCAAATTTAAACATCTTTCTACTTAATATAGCCCTAAAGAAGATACTAGAAGAAAAACATCCAGTACATGGAGGCCTAGTACATCCAAGAAAATTCAAGAAATTAGTTATCTCACAGCAAAACCAAAAGAAAAGAAGCACCCCTGCTCACATACACTAATCCACCAACATCAAAATAAGACAACCTAAAAATTATAGTGCATTAATATCTATCAACATCAATGGACTCAATTAATTAATAAAAAGACACAGGCTAACAGCATGGATACATCATTTTGTTGCATACAAGAAACACACCTTAGCAACAAAGATAGATACTGCCTTAAAGTAAAGGACTGGAAAAAGTTTTCCAAGCAAATGGACACAAAAAAGAAGCTAGAGTAGCCATTATATCATCTAATAAAATAAACTTTCAGCCAAAAACAAAAACAAAAAAAGGTCAGAAGAGATGGCAAAGGATACTTCATACTCATCAAAAAAAAAATCCACCAAGATGATTTCTCAATTCTGAAACACTTATAATAGAAAATATGAACAACCATTCTTACCAATGAAGAGATCAACAAAACAGAAACTAAACAGAAAAATACTGAAACTAACAGATGCTTTGAACCAATTATATATAATAGATATCTACAGATCTTTCACCCAAACACATAAGACTATATCTTCTGCTTAGTACCACATGGAACCTTTTCCAAAATTGACTGCATACTTAGTTACAAATTAATTCATAAGCCTGTATTCTACAAAATTGGAAAATGTAAATGTAATGGAAGATCTTCTAGACAGATACTACTTACTAAAGATCAACCTTGATCAGATAAACAATCTAAACCATCTTAAAGCCCCTAAGTAAATAGAAGCAGTCATTATAAGTCTCTCAAACAAACAATCAAAGAAAAAAGGCTTAGGACCAGATGGTTTTAATGCAGATTGCTACCAAACTTTCAAAAAGGATACAATACCAATATTCCTCTAGCTATTTCACAGAAAAGAAACAAAAAGAAGACTGTTAAACCCATTCTACAAGACCACAGTTACTCTGATATCTAAACCAAAAAAACTCGAAAAAGAGTGATAATTTCAGACCAATTTCTCCTATGAACATCTATGTAAAAATACTGAATAAAAGACATGCAAACTGAATCCAAGTTTTTTTTTTAATTTGATTTCTTCCTAAAAGTTAGTTTCATAAATAAGAGGCCTAAGAGCTATTCAGTAAAGAGTAAGATAGAACTGATATGTTAAATTCAATTATAATATTGCCAATAGCATATTTAAAATAAAAATTAAATAATGTTTATGGCTGGCTACCATGAAGAACAACAAACATTTCTTAGGAAACTTAATGGTATAATGGTAAATATAATAGATAGTGGCAGGGCCTTAGAGAATATAATGGATTAATGAGGAAGACTAAGGTCTCAAGCAATAGCCAATGTGATTCAGAGCATCAAACAACTTATACTCTGATGGTTAAAAAGAGTCACATGAATAAAGCGTCTAATCAAAATGACAGGCCACACTTGGCACAAACATGTTTTTCTACAGAAGCATAGAAATACCCAAAAATAGTCAGTTGTAATGAATAAACTTATTCTTTCTCTATACTTGGAGAAGCACAAATCATATTAAAAGAACAATTTCATGATTTTGAAGAACTTCAGATTCCAAGCCCCTCGCTTAATTCCTGCACTTTTTCTCCCAAGCACTCAGATTTCTCCTCACAGGACTTCATTCTTTGACTGTGTATTAGTTCGAGTTCTCTAGAGTCACAGAACTTATGGGTAATCTCTATATAGCAAGGGAATTTGTTGTTGACTTACAGTTTGTCATCCAACTCCCTAACAATGGTCAGCAGCAGCTGTGAATGGAAGTCCAAGGATCTAGCAATTACTCAGTCCCACAAGGCAAGCAGATGGAGAGAGAATCTTCCTTCTTCCAACATCCTTATATAGGTCTCCATCAGAAGGTGTCTTCCAGATTAAAGGTGTGTATCATCATGCCTAGATATAGGACTTGCTTTGTCCCAGATGAACTTGAACTCAGAGATCTCCTTGCCTTAGTCTCCTGGAATTCATGACCACTATGCCTCAAGATTTCCATGCCAAGATCCAAGTCAGAAACTTTTATCTCCCAACCTCAAGATCAGGATCACAGATGAGCCTTCCAATCTGGACTGTAGTTCATTCCAGACATAGTCAAGTTGACAACCACAAATAGCCACTACAATCCACCCCTTATCAACTTAACACAAATAATATATCATGTCTACATGAAACAATAACAAGGTGATGAATACACCTAACATGATATAATTATTCCTTGTAAAATCATGAATGAATTCATAAATTTACAATGGGGCAAGGTCCTTTGGGAACATTCTTGTAGTATCTCAACTTAAATGTCAATTGATGTTAAAGAAATCAGAAGGAAGACAAATGTGTTCTTAACAAAATAAAGCAGAAGCATTCATATTACTTTATAAACTTTATTTCTGTAACTGGTTTCATGGCCTTAGCTGATATTTATTACTACCTTCCTCTACTACCCAGTCTGTATTTCCTCGACTCTCTGCAACCAACTCAGCAGGTCTTGGCTCTTTTCCTGGAGGAGTGACTCATCCCTTCATTTCTGATATGTCTGTATCCTTTGTCATCCAGCTTGGATTAGGCTATTGTAGTTTCCCATTGACTTTAACTACAGGATTTGGTAGTACTAAGGTAGTAGTACTAAGAGACTCCCTAAAGGACCTCCTACAGGCAAGACAAAATCCTTCTTACCTCTGTTGTGGAGAGGCAATACACTTTCTCCATGGTAATCTAGATCTAACACCCTGCCTAACACTGTTATTCTTTTTTTAGCCTGTTGGTTTAATGGCATTAGAAACCCAAAATGACCAGGGGAAAGTCTGAGCTTTCAGTTCAATAGAATGTTTGTTGTGGCTCCTGGTAGGAGCATCCCTCCCTTGGTGCTATAACTGTGTGTTCAAAAGACTATTCCATCTTTCTATCAGACTAGCTACTTCAGGATGATGGGAAATATGGTAAGATGAGTGAATTCCATGATTGTGGTTCTACTGTCACACTTCTGTGGTTGTGAAATAAGTTCTTTGGTCAGAAATAATACTGTGTAGAATACAATAATGATGGGTAAGGCATTCTGTAACTCCATGGATGGTAGCATTGGCAGAAACCTTATGTGCAGGAATGGCAAATCCATAACCATAATAAGTATCTACTCCAGTAAGGGCAAAATGTTGTCCTTTTCATGGAGGAAATGGTCCAAAGCAGTCAATTTGCCATTCGGCTGCTGGCTGTCATCTCAAGGAATGGTACCATATCTGGGACTCAGTGTTGGTCTCTGTTGTTGAGAGATCTGGCATTCAGCAGCAGCTGTAGCCAAGTCAGCTTTGTTGAGTGTAAGTCTGTGTTGTTGAACCCTAGCATAACCTCTGACTCAGCCACCAAGGCCACTTTGTTCATGTACCCATTGAGCAATGATGGGAAATGACTGTGGAAAGAGGCTGACTGTCCACAGAATGGGTCATTTTATCCACTTGATTACTGAACTCCTCATCTTTACTCACCATTTAGTGACCATTTACACCACACACAAATATCTTCACTTCCTTTGCACATTTGGAGAGATCTATCAACAGACGTCTTCTCTAGATGTCTTTCTCACCAATTTTCTAATTATTATCTTTCCAAGTCCCTGACCATTCAGCCAATGCATTGGCTACAGCCCATGAGTCAGTGAACAATCATACATCTGTCCATTTCTTCTTCCAAACAAACTGTAATACCATGTGTGCTAACCAAAGTTCTGCCCACTGTGAAATTTTCCTTTCACCTGTATCTTTCAGGGTTGTTCCAGAAAGCATCTGTTCACTTCTGCGTGGTGTTTGCATAACGTGAAGAGCCATCAGTAAACCAGGTCCTAGACTTATCTTCTAAAGTTAGCAAATCATAGGGAACATCCCATGAAACTATAAGCACATGCTTGGGAGCAGATTGCACTGTAACCATAGAAACCATAGGTATTTGAGCAACTTCTTCATGTAATTTGCTTGTGCTTTCAAGACCTGCTTGGACCTTATCAGATCACATATATACTGCTTCCATTTGATAATAGACTGCTGCTGTGCATATCCTACTTTATGACTTGTAACATCTGATAACACCCAACTAATGATGTCCAGTTCAGGTCACATAGTAACTTAGTGTCCTATTGTCGAATGTTCATTTTTCACTAAGGCCCAATAGCAGGCCAAGAGCTGTTTTTCAAAGAGAAAATACTTCTCTGCAGAAGATCTTAGAGATTTGCTCAAAAAGCCCAAAGATCTCTTCTGTGATTCACCTACAGGGGCCTGTCAGAGGTTCCAAACAGCATCTCTATTTGCCATTGACACCTCAAGTACCATCAGGTCTGCTGGACCATATGGTCCAAGTTGTGGAGTAGCCTGCATAGCAGCCTGGACCTGATGAAGAGCTTTCTCCTGTTCCAGACCCTACACAAAGCTAGTAGCTTTCTGACTCACTTGGTAAATGGCCTGAGTAATACACCCAAGTGAGGAATATGCTGTCTCCAATGTCCAAATACACCCATTAAAGTTTGTGCTTCTTTTTTGTGGTGGTAGGGATCAGGTACAATAACTCATCTTTCATCTCAGAAGGAATATCTCTGCATCCCTTATACCACTGGACTCCTAAGAATTTCACTGAGGTAGAAGGTCCTTGAATTTTCATTGGGTTTATTTCTCATCCTCTAATACACATATGTGTTACCACTGAGTCCAAAGGTCTTGCTACTTCCTCCTCACCTGGCCTGATCAGCAAAATGTTATCAATATAAAACACCAATGTGATATTTTGTGTGAGAGACAAACAATCAAGATCTTCTAAGTTATGACACAGGGCAAGATAGTTAATATCTCATTGAGACAAAACTGTAAAGGGATAAATACTGCTGGCCTTGCTAACTGAAAGCAATTGCTTCTGGTTGTCTTTATGGACAGGTACTGAGAAGAAGGTATTTGCTAGATCAATAGCTACATACCAGGTACCAGGAGATGTAGTAATTTGCTCAAGTAACAAATGTACATTTTGTACAGTATCTGCAATCAAAGTTACTACCTGATTTAGTTTTCCATAGTCAACTGCCATTCTCCATGATCCATCTGTCTTCTGCACTGGCCAGATAGGAGATTTAAAGGGAGATGTGGTGGGAACCATCAACCCTTTATCTTTCAAGTCCTTGATAGTGGAATTTCTTTAATTCCTTTAGGAATACAATACTGTTTTTGATTCACTATTTTCTTTGTCAGAAGCAACTCTAAAGACTTCCATTTAGCATTTCCAACCATAATTTCCCTTACTCTATAGGCCTGGGAATCAATGTGAGAATTCTGCCAATTTCTAAGTATATCTATACCAGTTATACATTCTGGAACTGGGGAAATAACCACAGGATGTATTCGGAAAACTAATGGACCTACTGTGAGTTGGACGTCAGTCAAAACTCCATTAATCACCTGTCCTCCATATGCCCCCACTTTAACTGGAGGGCCCCAATGTTTCTTTTGATCTCCTGGGATCAGTGCCAATTCATAAACAGCATCCAACAGTTGCTTGAAAGTCTATTTATTTCCTTTCCCCCACAGTATACAGTTACCTTTGTAAAAAAGTTTTTAACCCAGAAATATTCTTTTCCATAGGAAAGACAGGGATACATATGGAGCAGAGACTGAAGGAAGAGCTATCAG